>OZ023174.1:15300901-15377333 GCA_963678695.2 Diplodus puntazzo | reverse complement strand
GGTGTCCATTTTCAGGAATAACTGACGACGCAAAGTCAATTAATTCCTGATAATGGACGACGCTTTGAAGGGCATTATCCCGCTTATACCATGGTCACTTGCCAAAGAAAAGAAATTAAGACCATTCATTTATATTTTCATGCGTTTTACAATCAAAATATAAAGTTTTTCACAAGCCATAACTAAGTTTCCCAGGTAACACCTGAGTTTTTCACTAATACCTGGAACGATCATTACTCTCCCGTAAGGTTCTTATGCAACGGAAACGTTGTTCACTCCTCCAGTAAATAGAACGGACCTTAGATACGACTTGGCAACGGGAGATATTCTAGTCCACTCAGCGATGAGCCAGAAAGCTAACGCTATGCTAGCAAGATTCAAAGTCAATAAACAGTAAATATAATTTGACAGTATGCTAGCTAACAAGACTAGCTAGGTAACCAGTCATGTCATTGTCCCCAAATCAGTATCATGATTTTCACGAACAAATGACCAGCCATGTGTAACATTACTGTGGCCGCAGCCTGAAGTAGAGAGCTGAACAGTGAACAGGATGTGAGATTATTCGCGTATCAGTAAATTTAGAGGGGAAGTGTACTTTCTGCAGCTTGTGTGTTACAGTCGCCACCTTGTGGTGTTCAGAGGATAAGGCACTGAAGGACTGACTGACTGCACTCAGCTCTGGAAATAAAATATTCAGATTTGATACGCCAGCTAGCGCATTGATTTAGAACGGTAAACAGACTATTTGACTGGAACTGCTTAGTAGGTGTCCGTATATCAGGGGTTAATGGACACCCTTCAGCCAATCAGAATCGATATGTATATATGTATATGTATATGTATATGTATATGTATGTATGTATATGAAAAAAGCGAAGAATATCAGATGAACATACATTGTGGTTGAAGCAAGGGTTGAAGTACTTCAAACTGAGCAAAAGCACATGCATTTCCCTGTGTGGAGTCTTCCTGTTTCGGTCAGGTGACAGGAAGGCCTTCCTGTTTAACTGAAACGCTCTCACACACACTACTGAAACGCTCTCACACACACTACTGAAATGCTCTCACACACGCACAACATTTTGCATATAAAAACGAAATAATGACCAGATCAACAGAAGTTTGCTATTAATGTTCTAAAACCAACATTTTGCTTTTTGTTAGCATTTTAAGTGTGTCTGTTCAGAACATGGTGGCTTATGTTATGTTGCCAATTGTAATTGTTGTGCTGGTTTATAGTTTAACCATTAGTGAGGTAGCTGTCACATTTCCTTACACCAGCTGTTTTATCCCCCATTGAAATGCAATCTGCTGGCCAAACTATGTCATTACACCAATTTTTGATTACCCCAAGCATGCTTTGCTGCATTATACTTAATATAAAACCTTTAAAACCTTAGTAATATAAGGTTTTTAAAACCTTATAAATCAGCCGGTGAATAGATCAAGCCAAATACCAGTAAATCAGTCGGGCTCTGCTATTTTGCACAATGTTCACTGTGTGTCTGTGTCTGGAATTTAGATGGTAAAAAAATTCCAAGGGGTCATGTAACTTAAAATAACCCTGCTTGTAGTGCATTATGAGAAACATTAGTAAACCCTGCCTCAATAAACTCGCCGTTCTGGTGCTGCCATTCGCCCTCACGCCCTCGTTGCCACGCAGCCTCTGCGTTCGTTTCTTGTCTTTCTTGTCCCCTTCTTCCTTCTTTAGGTCCTTTTTAAAGGCTGGCCAACCTCTCAGGTGCGGTGATTAGGTTTAGGGGTGTCACAACTAGGATTGGGTTTTCAAAATAAAAGCACACACTCCAAGTGAACAAGACATGCAATAAAAACACACACCAAAAAGCAAACATATTACAAGTTAAAAACACTGGGAGTTTAAAATACACAATAAAATTACCTTACCCCTGTGACATGTGAATGTATGTATGTACATATGTATGTATATATTAGGGGTGGACCGATCCGATATTAAGATCAGGTATCGGCTCCGTTATTGCCAAAACATCTGGATCGGGGATCGGAAAAATGCACAGATCCACGGGCCGATCCATTTTTTTTTCCTCTGTCGCAGCACATCCTACGTCATTCGTCAGTGTGTTGCATGCTGGAAGAGCACTAGTTGTTGTGTGTGAGGTGGTATTGCTAGTTCCAACATGCTTTTCATTTCTTTGGCAAAGAAAGTTATCTTATATTTTTATTTCAGTTTGTGTATGAGAGCGTTTCAGTAGTATGTGTGAGAGCGTTTAAGTAGTGTGTGTGAGAGCGTTTCAGTAGTGTATATAAGAGCGTTTCAGTAGTGTGTGTGAGAGCGTTTCAGTAGTGTGTGTGAGAACGTTTCAGTAGTGTGTGTGAGAGTGTTTCAGTAGTGTGTGTGAGAACGTTTCAGTAGTGTGTATAAGAGCGTTTCAGTAGTGTGTGTGAGAGCGTTTCAGTAGTGTGTATAAGAACATTTCAGTAGTGTGTGTGAGAGCGTTTCAGTAGTGTGTGTGAGAACGTTTCAGTAGTGTGTGTGAGAACGTTTCAGTAGTGTGTGTGAGAGCGTTTCAGTAGTGTGTGTGAGTGAATATTTTTTCAGTAGTGTGTGTGAGAACGTTTCAGTAGTGTGTGTGAGAGCGTTTCAGTAGTGTGTATAAGAACGTTTCAGTAGTGTGTGTGAGAGCGTTTCAGTAGTGTGTGTGAGAACGTTTCAGTAGTGTGTGTGAGAACGTTTCAGTAGTGTGTATAAGAACGTTTCAGTAGTGTGTGTGAGAGCGTTTCAGTAGTGTGTGTGAGAACGTTTCAGTAGTGTGTGTGAGAACGTTTCAGTAGTGTGTGTGAGAGCGTTTCAGTAGTGTGTGTGAGTGAATATTTTTTCAGTAGTGTGTGTGAGAACGTTTCAGTAGTGTGTGTGAGAGCGTTTCAGTAGTGTGTGTGAGTGAATATTTTTTCAGTTGTTTATGTGAGAGCATTTCACATGTGTGTGTGAGAGGTAATTCTGAATAATGTCCCAGACGGCCCCTCATATAAATCTGCAGTGAAATCTGGCAGGCGAATGGCAAAGCTGTTAAAGCATCAAAACAGCTGGAAGGGAGCGATCCGCAGCATGTACACAAGTTGATGTACTCAGTACGTAAAACTTAATATGCATTAAAGCCTGAATTACAACTACCACTCTACATGTACACAAACACACAGCCATGTAAACAAATGCTGTGCCAAGCGACATTGGTTCATTCTCTGTCTGAGAAGCCGACTTCATTAGTAACCAGAAAGAATGCAGCTCATTAATGAATGTCATTAAGGCAGGCGGTGAAGCGCTGGGTGGCTGCCAACAGGACGACTGCTGGGTGGCATGCAGGGAGGGGACGAGCCGGCTGCAGTCAGCACGAGCAGAGGTGCAGCTGCTTCTCTTCCTGGGGGAGATGGAGGGAGTAGGAGAAAAGGAGTATGAGAATGCGGGGGTCTTAACTTGTGAGCTGAGGATACGGGTTTGCTGAGGGTCGGGGGGCCATGGGCGTGTCAGGCGTGTGCCATCGTAATACTGCGGAAGATGGGGGGACGGCAGACGCCATTTTGGAGGAGCGATGCAGCGCGTCGCCATTTTGAAGTGCTGTGCACGGGGAAGATGGGAATTAATAAAAAAAATATTAAACGTAGTAAATGCAAACACATGAGCCATAGAGACTCTGATTGATGATTGGCTGTCAGCTCCTATGACTGCATGAACCTTGCTGCAACAGTTTGACCTCTGATCAGCAGATGGCTCCCTTCGTTTCACATTCCAACACCTTCAGACAAAGAGAGGTTATCTTTGTCTCTTTGTTTAAAGTATGAGATGAAACTATCATTTTGTTAAGGAACTAAATACTAATATACAACGAAAACACTGGAGAACAGAACACATCTTCATGCTGTAGTTTAGTGCTTTATCTTAAATATCGTCTGTGTCTACCTTCTGCTTCTTCAGTACCTCACGACGCTGACTTATGCATTTGAGTAATTACCTCTAATCAGCCATGCACTGACCTAGCAGGCGGCCATATTGATTTCAGAGGCTAATCAAGGAAAAGCTTAATGACATGGCAATTAAAGTGCTCCAGTACACGAATTACACATGCGATTTAATGCTACAGGGATCCACTGTAGTAGAAAATTATCCAAAAGATGGTCTGTACAGTCAGAGAATCTGAGCTGATGAATTCATGCAAGCATGTTGTGCATCTTAAAGGGTAACTCCATCCATTGTACACATTAAAGTGTGTTTACAGGTCTTGGGGAGAACGACTGCTAATATGAAAAAAAGTAGCATAAAGCCTTTTGTAGCTTCAGAGGAGGCCATTTGATAAACTGTCTCCAGTGTTGTCACTCAGTGGCTCAGTTGCATTGTGGGCGCCAGGTTTTTGAGAAGCAGTCCACTGGTCTAGCACAATCACTTTAATGCATGAAATTAGTGCATTCACCTTTGCATTAATGGGTTAAAAAAATATTTAATTTTAAATGAAAAATGCTCAAAAATAGAAAAATATGTAAAAATAACAAAACAAAATACAAAAATACATATTTACAATTTAATCTTTATTTCTTTAAAATAAGATAAAGGAAAATTTGTTATTATCAATAATACAAGTACAAAAAATGCATCAGAACACAGAAGAATATACAGGACATGGCATGACAGTGACAGCTTAGGGAATTATACTATACGGTTCAAACAGATAAAGATCCTTTGTATATTATGGAAAACAGAAGTAAAAGCGGGCTGGCCAATGGAAGAAAATATTTATTTTCTAGATAAATGAAGTAAGAGCATTGAAAAATGTCTAAATGTAGCTCAACTTGGCACCAACAAACCTGCTCTCTTTCCAGTTTCAGCCAACATGCTAGCAAACATTCTCCAATAAATAAGGCACTTCGATGGGCCCAAAAGCATGAAAAGTATTTGCATGTGTGCTTGTATGTGTCTGTATGTGTTTGTGCGAATAATCCGAATAAGTCGACCACAACTGATGACAAACTTTCACATTTTATATCGTGCATAAATACTTACTCATCTTGAATCACTCTTAAGATATTTCTATCAATAAACAATGACATTTATTACTGGGAATTTAAAAAGATTTCAAGGACCTGACATCCATATTACAAAAATTAAACAGTTAAAGCAAAACACAGCTTGTGACAAAAGAAAATGATAAACTCAAACATATGGTGTGCTATTTGACAGCCATCTCTGTTGTTGTGTAACTGTGGGGAGAGAGCTGAATGATATTGCATCTCAAACACACACACACACACACACACACACACACACACACACAAACACACAGACTGGTATGCCTGCGTGTGTGTCACATGTTGGCAAAGTGCTGCCCAGCACCGTTCCACCAATGCTTGTCGATGACTATGTAGTGACTATGTAGTGATCAAGTGCAATAATGAATATCATCACTTCCCACCTATATTGATACAGCTGCGTGCATGAAGACAGAAAACGGTGCTTCTGTTACTGCATGAAATCTTATAAGCACTGCTAAGAAATATCAAACTTGAAAAAAGCAAAAGTGGACGAGGTTAACTTGTTACTGATTAAGGCAATTCTGACACTTGCAGATATCAAGCGTCAGCTCGTTCTCTTTGGCAGATGCCTAATGTTTGGCACCACAAGTAAAAACCAAAGGTTAACTGTAAGATCTGGAAGCAGGTAAAAATCAAGCTGCAGCACATTACAAAGAATCAAACTGCTCTTCACTCTCTTTGTCAGAGAGGATAGTGTTTGTTAATCAGGCAATAAACTGACATGAACAGCCCATTTAGCCGCCAAAAGTCACTGAAAATAAGTCCCCCTGGCAGGCTTTTAAGTTTCTATCCCACCTGTGAGATGAAGATGGATGGAGTGGAGGGCTGGAGTTGTGGGAAGACTGTCAATGACGGTCAAAGTCTTATAGCAAATAAATCAGACCAAGTTGAGGTCGACTGCAGCGGGCGGTGTCTACATCTCATGGGCAGCAAGATGATGTTCAGGGATACCATTGGCATGAGTCACCACTGTGTTATTCTCATTGAGGCGCCTCACGCGATACATTTCATAGTGGATGCTGCTGGTGATGTCCTTAATGTTCTGCATATGGGTCCTGAAAAAAACACACATTTACACACCCATAAGAAATCAGTACAAGCGACAGCCAAAACCTTCAAACTTAACAATAATATCTAAAGCCCCCCTCCATTCAAATATGTGTTCCGTGCAGAATGACGTTGCTGTATTTTATCACCACATAGTTGGTATAAGTTATGTAATGCTGCATGTGTGTTGGTCAGCTGGTCTCCTTTGTTACTGCTGATCTCTGCTCTGCTCTGTTAAAGTGTTTGGGTGATAGTGTACCAGGTATTCACAAACATGTGGCCTACTTCACATTTGGCTTGCTAAGGTAATTATTTAGAAATCAAATAATGGAAATGCTTGCAACCACCGACTATTTGATGATGGATTACGAGATGACTCCAGTGTTTGTGCAAAGTAGGTTATCGGGCTGCTGCATTGCCCTAGCTATTGATTTTCTGCCTTTTCTGTTCCGTAAACATCAAGTTATTAATTAACATTTAGAAAATCGATTTTTGACATTTGTGAATCAATTCTTAATCTGAAGAGATGAGAATCAAGACTGTTATATTAATCAATTTTTCACCTACTCACACAACTCCTGAGAATGAACTCTAAATGAAGCAGGAGAGATCTTGTTTGTGCAGTTTACATTTTTGAAATCAAAAATATTTCCATATTCATTTACATTCTGGATGCTTCACTAGATGGATCGAAAAACATTTAATTTTTAAGAATTTTGCAATAATTTAACCTTTTGGCATAAATATTAGATTCAAATTAACAGTGAAAGCAGAGCATTACTTTAATGTCCAGACACAGAGGGGACCTTTAAACTCACACACCACAAGTCTGCATGAAAGAATTGAAGACATACTGATATGGAGAGAAAATTCCCTTACCTGATGAGGAGATCCCGTAAATAGGCAAACTCACAGTGGGCTATGTTCTCAACTAAAGGAGAGAGAGAAAGAATGAGTTATCAGAAAAATCCAGGTGACAGAAGGATTGTCTGATGAAAAAATACCAAAAAAAACAAACAAGCAGTATGACAGCTGTGAGCTGTTTCGTTGCTATAAAGTTTCCAAAAGAGTCCACCAGGTGGAGTCAGTGACCTCTGTGTGAAGTCTCTGTAAAGAGATACTGTATGTCGTCTCAACACTCGGATGCCCTCAACCAATGCAGATCTCTGTTAATAACTTCATCTACATGGAGTCCTTCTGAAGAGATAAGAGCTTATCTACTAAAAAGAAGCAATCCTGCCAGACGTGTGTGTGTGTGTCAGCTCTGCACACTCTGCAGGAAATTAAACTTCCTTAATGAGACACTTGATAGAGGGGTGGTGCCTCCTGTCTGGAGTGGATAACATAATTAAATATTGAAAGACAAATCCTGCAGTAAGAAACCCAACGCTGTACTGTTACAGGACTGGTCTATTGGCAAGCTGAATAACGATAACAAAGGAAAATCGAAAAGAAAAACAAATATCTACTGGGTTTTTTCACTTGATACTATAAATTGAAATTAAAAAAACCCAAAACATTTACATCCATAAAGTTTTTACTCTCCTCAACATATTTTATTTCCTATATGAGCATCCACAGTGTACCCTTTGTGATACAATAGGGGATGTGTGGGTTGGGGGAACCAAGTAAACAAATCAGGCCTCTTCAGACAGCGTGTGTCTGCTGACGGCCTGAGCCAGCTGCATGGCACACGACACTAGACTGAAGACTGAATGGAGCATTGTTTTATTGACTGACGGACTCAGAGAGGTCCCTGTTGTCTTTTCCTCTCAACAAAAAAACCTTCCAGTTAGTTATGGGGATGCTGACAGATTCTGTCCTAAAAGTGCCTCTGGATATAAATTTGAACAGACGAACAAAAAAGGGAAAGCATTTAAGTGGGATAAAAGAAGGGGTGAGAGTTGTACCTTCAATGGTTCCCCACTTGGTTTTCCTCCCCAGCAGCCTCCTGCCATTGACCTGGTACTCCTGATCGCTGCCCACCACAGCAAAAGGGATCATCTCCTGCTCACAGGTTAAAGATCCAAAGTCAATGGGGTCAGAAATGATAAAAGTCAAGTACATTAAAAATGACTCTGAATGGATTAAGGATGTCAGTGGTCCGTGGAAAGGCATGTCTGAGCATAAATGAGGATAACAGTCAAAACTCATGCCCTATATCTGTAAGGAAGGAGTGTCAAGATTTTCCAAATGCATGATTCAATTTGACTTTACAGTGACTCTACACTTTTTGATTACAACTTCAGCACTGGCCAAGAATATTATTAAGATATAAAGAATATTATTAGTTAAGTATTTTTCGGGAATGCACACTTCCACAAAATATGATCAAATTTAAACTATTTATTTAAAGTGAAATCAAATGTTTTAATACAAGGGTAACTTTACAACATCATCTTCCAGAAAGCCACCAGAAATGTTTGTTTTTCCTCAGACAGAATGAACTTGTGCATCGAATGCTTGTTTCCTTTGATTTGGGTTTTTTAGTTAAAATTGTGACACTTCTGCTATTTAAGGCAAGTGGTTTAAATGATCTCCTCACCCTAATCTTCTCATTGATCATTCTGTCCTCAGCATCCTCGTCAAATTCTTTCTGGGGGTATACGTCAATCCCGTTGGCTCGCAGCTCTTCCCTGATCTGGTGAGAGCAAGTTCAAACAGAAGAAAAAAAACTTACTTTTAACCTGCTACAGTTGTGAAAGGACATAAGCTAAGAGTAATTAGGCAGACTTGCTTGATGTAGTCTTGAGAGACATCAAAGAAATGTACCTAAATCGGCGCACTGTACAGATTAAGGTGGTATTAACACAAATCTGCCTTCTAATCGACTGCAAAAGTTTGAGCTTAGTCGTTAATTGCTCCCTGTGTACAAACAAAACAGAAAACCCCTACAAGATGGAAGCTTATGCATAAACCTGTGCGCACATCAAGTCAGCCACACACACACACAAAGCCAAACACATAAACCAGAGGGAGTTTAGCTTCCTCATTGCTAATGAGAGGAGGGAAAACACTGAGATCCTTGAAATAATGCCAGTAAAAACATACAATGAACAGCTGCTGCCTTATTAACTGTGAGGAGGAAGTGGAGAAACTAAAGGGTAAAGAGTGAGAAAAACGAAAGAAATGCTCTTGAGCTCTTCCTGGACAAGAGCAATGTTTTCTGACGATTCAGAGAGAAGGAGGGAAGTCACAGAGAGAAGCACTACAGACAACTACACGTATAAATCCAATCACCAGTTACTGCACCACTTAAAACAAAAACAAACATGGAGAGAGAGACAAAATTAGCATTTTATTTCAACATCATAAATGGGATTTAACAAGAGAAAAAGAAGAAAATTGAGACAGAATGATTAGAATTCTATAAAGAAACACATGTAAAAAGAAAAGAGTGGTAAGATGTTACCTTCTTTTTGAAGAAGTCCCTCTCCTCCAGGGTGAGTGTGTCTGCCTTGGCAATGACTGGGACAATGTTGACCACCTTACTCAGACGTCTCATGAATTCTACATCAAGAGGCCGCAGACTGATAAAGAAATAGGCAACATATGAGAACAAGGGAGACCTAGTGAGAGGGAAGTAGACATCAGGTGTAAACACATAAAATACTGAAATGGTTATGTAACACAAAACTCTTCCACCAGAGGGCAGATGTTCCTAACAACCCAGAGAGAGAAACTACTGTGCTAACATAAAATATTTACAGTTCCAACTATTGCAGTAATCATACTCTACAATGTGTGTAAACAGCTGCTTGATGAGGATGAAAAGGACTTGTGGTCTATGGAACAGCTCAGGCCTTTTCCCGCAGTTTGGAAAGAGCATCTGCATGTGGTTTACGGGAGTGCTTTCTGGCTAACAACACTATGACAAAGACAATCCATTGTCACCACGACATCTTGTGTGTCATGGGAGAGCACACTGAAAAGACATAAGTGTAAAATTGACTGCAAGCTCCCCGACACCCACACAGACTCTCTGTCTCCCTCATCCTTCCTCCCTCTCTCCCATTAGACTTTTTAAGGCAAACCCCGAGCAGCTGCTGGCCAGCCCATGTGACATCTGTAGTGCTGGATCAACATGAAACGTTGCTGGATGGGGCTCAGAGACAGGGGGCCATTTCACACCAGCCCCCTGCCCGAGTAAAGACAGGCCATGACACAAAGCACAGCACTTGAATGGCTGCTCTATGGTCCACTCTGTGTCTTTGTGTGTGTGCTCGAATGAGGCTGACAATCCACAGCTGCTTAACATTTTCCCAAGACCGACCGCTGAACTCAACTAGAGTTACACAAATGCAATAGCTATAAAATGCACGGTGAATCTATCACTTAATGGACATGTGGGACTGTGTGCACCCTCCCCCCTCTCATTTCTTCTGCTAGTAGACCCTGAACAGTGAGAGGCCAAATCAACACAGTGGACAGGGACGGCAGTTTATGCAGTTCAATCAGAGCCAGATGTGTGTGTCTGTAAGAGATCCAGGAGGAGAAACTTGGGACATTGTGCTGCTTCGGGGCCTGGCAAGAGCAGCCCATCTTTCCAGTGTGTGTGTGTGTGTGTGTGTGTGTGTATGTGTGTGTGTGTGTGTGTGTGTGTGTGTGTGTGTGTGTTCGCGTTGTGTTCTGGGATATGTTACATTGTGCTGAGCGGAAATCTGTGGGGATGTGTGTGTGCTCAATAACGGGTATGAAAGCAGAGAGATGTTTCACATCACTGCACACTAAAAATAAAAGTCTGTATCAATATATGATCTGTTAACAAATGCTCAACAGACTGTTATTGCCAGTAACAATGACAGTTGTTTTTCCAGTTGATGTAATTTTATGGTATTGTCACCCAGGGGCAAGTCAGAGGCCTGCACTAAGAAGCAGGGTCTTGGGTGATAGGGACAAATTCAAGGTGAACCCTGGGTTGACTTTTTGAGTTAATAACCACTTTCATGTGATCGCTTAGTGTGATTGCAGTTGTTGGGCTTAGTTAAGCCAGATTACAAAAACATATCTTAGGTATGTTGAACTTGCTTCAAAGTGCAGGCCTGTTGACAAGTAATTAAATGACTTGACTGAGTGGACTGGGAGTTTGATGAGTTTTCGCGGAAAGTTCGATGGAAAGGTTGATTCCACTCTTATGTCTATATGCAAAATAATGAAGCTACTGCCAGTAGCCAGTTAACTTAGCCTAGAGCAAAATCTTGGAAAAGAATGAAAGATCTAGAGATGGCTTTGTTTCGTATGCTGTGGAATGTCTGACCTCTAGTGGAACTATGGAGCAATATTTTTGTGAGTAGGCCCTGTTTTTTTTTTTTGTCTCAAACAAGGATGCACATGCCTGATACAGTTCTACCAATGCCAAAAATGCAGCAATATGCCAACAGAGGCAGAGAAAAAGAGGACTGCAAGCTAGTTAATAAAAATGGAAACAACACAGGATCTGAAATACTTGTTTTATGAAATAGGAATTACATTCAACACTTTTGTTAGACCTCAAAAGATACACATGATATATGTTGGGGGAATAAAATGTAAATATCATTTATTTGTTTACAACAAAGCTCCACAGGGCATCTGCTCACTGGCTTAATTAGCTAGATGTTGGCAGCACTTCATGTTTACTTTACAGACATGAGAGTGGTTTCAATCTTCTCATCTAACTCTCAGAATGTGAGGAAATTAGTTCAGAAAAAGTTTCAAAGATCTTGTGCTCTTTCTCATCTTAAACTTATGCCAGTACTGATATAATTTAGTGTTCTATGTGCTTGCATGTGCTTAGGTACCTACCTACCTACCTACCTACCTACCTACCTACCTACCTACCTACCTAAACCAGGCTTCAATCCATCCTTACCAGTGTCCGGTCGGGGGGATGAAGTATATGCAGCAGTGAACTCTGGAGTCCGGAATCCTTTTCTTTCTGTTGATATTTATCTCCTCCTGCAGGTACGCTTCGTACTGGTCATTAATGAACTTCATGATGGGCTGCCAGCTACACAATGACAGTGATGAATCGAGGGAATGATGATAGAGGAGTGGAAAGGGAAGACAGACACATATAAGAGGAAAGGAGGAAGCAACACATATGTATGAGGGGAGGGAAGGGGTAGAGAGGATATTGAGTGACACGATAGGAAGAGGAAATATAAGACACCAGGAAAAGTTAGGAGAAAATAGGGTTACAATCTGGTTAGACACAATTTAAATCTTGTTGTTTATATAGTCAACACAATGATGACAGAATTGCAGCATACCAGTTCTCATTGTTGATCTGGTCTCCAAAGCCTGGTGTGTCAATGACTGTCAACTTCATTCTCACTCCCTTCTCCTCAATATCTGCACACAAAGAAACACACATCAGATCAGCCAGTCGCAGCACACTGCATATACTGTGGTATACTACTATACTGAACCAGGTATTGTAAATGTAAAATTACTACTAACGTACTACTAACTATCTAAAATTTGCCATGGCTGCCAAAGGGGAAAGTGTTAATACATATGGGAGAAGAAGAAAAAATGAAGTATGAGAGGGGTGTATTTTGGCTGACAGACCTACTGGCACAGACATACACAAAACAGAAGGGGCACAGATAAGAGTTTAATACCATGACTGATGGACTTTATTTCGATCGTTTTGGGGATCTTCTCCTGGGCCGTGGCCAGCACTGACTTACGGCTGACTTTAGACTTAAACAGCGTGTTCATCAGAGTAGACTTTCCTAGGCCACTCTGTCCTGTAAGCAAAAACACAGTTAGAGAGGGAGACAGCCTGAGAAAGAAACACACACACCTCAAGAAAAAAAAAATCCTCTTATGCTTACACTGCAAATCTACACAATAATAAACCAAAAGAAGAGTCAGTGATTATTTTCCATGGCAGTTTAAGACTTAGGATGACTCCAGGCTGTCAGTTGTTGAGCTGAGGCAGTGACACGCTGCAGGTGTCTGTCTGCACAAACACTGCCAGGAAAGCCATTTATACACATGACAACAGCCCAAACACACCGTCAATAAGACAGATTGACCCCTTGGTAAAACAGTCAGGAGGCATTTGCACAGACTTTTAAACTTATTACATGAATGGTTGCTTACAATGATGTGTGTATGGAAGTTTGTGTTGGCTGATAAAATGTTAATGCTCTCCACCTGCATAAGAACGACTTGGTGTAGAAACTGATGAACCAGAAAGACTTCCCATCTCTGAGTCATCATTAACTGTCTGTTTATATTAAATGGACCATCTGTGACCCCTGCACAACACACTTGCATCAACACAGGTTAATGAGGAGGAGTTTGGATGGGCCCACTGGGCAGCAACATTTACAGTTCAAATTCAGGTTAAGTCAACATGAAGACCCTTACTGATGAAGATGCAGTACAGAGTCAGCTGCACACGTTACATGCAAACATGGATCCTTACAACAAGTACAGAAACCAACAGCTGCAGATGATAATGCAGAGAGTTCAAACTTTACTAGGAAGTTTAAGATTTGGCTGTTTCTGTAACAGCTGTGTCTCCCAAAGTGTCTCAGTCCAACATTTTTCCACTAACAACCACCAACAGTAATGTGGTGCCAAAGTCCCACGCTTGCTTATGTGGTAGGCTACAGAAGACCACATTTTGTTTAAACCTGTGATGAAGTTTGGTGACAGCATTGCTTTGTAATGAGGGCAAGACAAAATTATTAACAAACGAAATGTCTTCCTAATATCAGTAATCAAAAAGATCACCCAGTATGTATTATCTATCTGTGTCTTTTCTATCAAATACACACTGCAGACTTTTCCTTCTTCCCTGTTCTGTACCCAGTTCCTTCCAAAAATAAAAATTAAAAAGGGACCTCTCCTTCCCTGCTCTCTTTTTCCAAGTGGTGGAAAATAATTTCACCTGCAAGCAAAAAACACATGGAAACCAGCTTTGTTTACCGTTGCCCCCACAACTATACACTTCTAAATCTCAACCCTGAGGCTGCTTCTTAAGCAAGCTTTTTTATTTGACAATGAAACACAGACCAACCGGCGCAACATCATCCAGGAGGAGACACACCGTAGGGAGGTGGCGTGGGTTTTATGGTGGCCTGTCTACAGTACTGTTGAGTTGTGTGTGTATGTGTATGTGCGTGTGTGTAATTAGCAGCCGTTTTAAAGGTGTCTGATCACAGTGATGAGAGCTCACTGAGAAGGAGAGTTTACTGTGTGTGGCTACTTATTAAAACAAGTCTGAGGCCTCCATTTTCTGTCACAACTTGATTAGAGGTAAAAACCTTAATAACAGGAACAGCTGACTGAAGATGTTTGAGATAAATACACATTTAGCTATAATAGCAAACTAGCTGATATTACATGTACTCTTAAGAGTCTTCACTTGATGACAAGGCTAAAATTGAAAGTTCATCTTCATGATTAAACATCCATCTTTTCGGTGTACAGTATGTTATTATACATGCAAGTATTAATGTCAGGTTTTCAGTAAAATCCCAGAAACGACCAACAGAAAAGTTAGCAAGTATATAACATGCTCTACTTACCCACAACCATAATGTTGAGCTCAAAGCCCTGCTTCATGGCCTTTCTCCTCATCTGCTCCAGAATGGCGTCAATGCCCACATAGCTGAAGTCCACCACAGGGCCACCGGCCTTCTCTCCATATAGGCCACCCACCGCTGGGGGCACCATGACATCGGGCAACACTGCCTCAGACATGGCACTGCTGCTGTAGCTGGGGATCACCTCTGGCCCTAATTTAACAAAGAAAGAGAAAGAAAGAGAGAAGGTTAGAGGGAACGAGATGAGGGTTAAGGGTAAGAAGGGAATCGGGTGGAGATACGTGAGAAATAAATGTCTGATTAGCAATGTTGTAGGATATAAAAAACTGGTAATATAAGTAAGACAAGGAAATAGAGAAGAGAGATGCATGGCAGAGTATAGTATTGGAAAACATCGACATGACTCAAAGAACTTGAAGAATTTGAGACCCTATGAAAACAATTTACTGTACTAAACCGTCAAGCTGCACAAAAACACTAGTATGACATTGTCAGCAAAACTCTGATTTGCCTTCTGATGGGGAGTTAAATGAGAAAATTGACAACACTCATATCCATCCACTTAATAAGAAGCTACAGCTAGCAACCGATGAGCTTAGATTCAATAGCATAAAAAGTGGATGTCCCAAGAAAAGAAAAAAAAAAACTCAATCGCAAAAACATCCAAAGGGAGGCTGTTACTGGTCCTAGCTAAGAAATAGTCTGGAACATAAACCCTGTAAAACTGCAAAATTACACTTTCATGCTTCTTTAGTACCGTACTTTCCGGACTATAAGCCGCTACTTTTTCCCCATGCTATGAACCCTGCGGCCTATACAACGGTGCGGCTAATTTATGGATTTTTACAGCTAACGGCCACTAGGGGACCTCCTCAATCTATGGATTGTACAGGTTACGTCCCTCACCTTTAACGCCTGGTTTATTATTATGCTTCTGCGTCGCGGCGACAGCGTAGCTACGTCGTCGACCCTACACCGTCATTGAGCATTCAGAGTTCTGCGTCGAGGGAACGCGTTGTTCTGTCGGTGGACGTCATCAACGTCAGTGATTCAGGTTTGTTATGCTAACAACACATAGTCAGACAGGTGGCGGTGCTAACGGAGCTAACAGCTGTCTGTCAGTCTGACCGAGAAGTTTCTCACTTCGCTGTTAGTTGAATTAAATGACATTCATGTTGTCTTTAACTGTCCGTGCGAACCAGTCCGCAGCTTTGTGCGTCTGTTTTTGCGTCTCTGACTCTTGCGTGTTGACGTTTGCGTGGTCATAGGTTATGCAAATATGCAACTTGTTTGTTGAAATGTTAATAAAATGGAAGCTTCCCCAAACAGCAGTCTCTTTCCCGACAATCTCCTCTGTGCACGAGCCTTTACATATGGTAATTAAACGCTAAAACACCTGCGGCTTATAATCGGGTGCGGCTTGTATATGTACACATTTGTGTTTTTCCCTAAAATTGGCTGGTGCGGCTTATATTCAGGTGCGCCTTATAGTCCGGAAATTACGGTAAATCAATTTTGATAAAATGTGTTAATAAATACTGCGTTTGAGAAATGCTGGAGGATGCATTTGTTACCTTAACACAGAGGCAAGATAGCTGTTTCCCCTTATGTCCTGATTGTTTATGTCCTAAGCTAACCAGCTGCTAGTTGTAGCCTCATATTTAACAGGCAAATGTGAGAATGGTATTAATCTTGTCTTATTCTCACCAAAAAATTAATGAGTTTTTCTCAAAAAGTTTAATTATTCCTTTAAATTAGCATTGTCTTGATCCATGAAAATCAAAATCAACAAACTTGGCAATCATTGGGACTTTGGTTCCACCTGCTGAAGATTTGGAACCGAAGCAGCTGATAAATCTGTGTAGCTGTCTTAGCCTGCTTTTTAATCAAACAACACAAAAACCTTCAAACAGTGGCACTGTCCGGTCTCATGTCAACACAGATGACTCATGTTGTCATGTTTGACTCAACAGAAAAATATGAGAAAATGTAATCTGCACTATTAAAGTACTTCGCACTTGGCAGGAGATTATCCTTGTTTGATTTAATAATGATTAGCTTCACGTCAATGAAATATGTTCATTCAGGTCTGTTAACAGTCATGAATGTGCAAGCAGAAAGTGGCTGTAACTCTGCTTAACAATGTGTCAAGTCAGCGTAGGTGAGGAATCCACAGTGTGTATGTTTGTGTCTGTATGTACAGTGGTTCATGTAGCTGTGCCCCCCTCACGAGGCCTCCTTTTCCCTCTCTTTCCTTCCCTCTCCACAGCGCAGTGTTACTGTCCTGTTAATGCAAGAGTGGAACAGAGGCTGAAACATGATCCACTCACAGAGCAGGCCTGGGTCACACAGACACATACGGAGAGTACATGCTTGAGTTTCATGCACGCTCCTTTTGATCACATAGCTGACCTATGAGGTGCACCCATGTACAAGCACATGAAAACATGAACACACACACACACACACACACACACATACACACACACACACACACACACACACACACACACACACACACACACACACACACACACACACACACACACACACACAAACAGAGACAGAGAGAGAGAGAGAGAGAGAGAGAGAGAGAGACAGAATACCAGCTTGGTCTGGCAGCCAAGAAATAAACAGCTATTGGAGTCCAGCTAAGGCACAAATTTTACTATACAAACACTTGGCCTCCACGAGGAGAAGAAGTCCAGACAATGAGCCGGTTCACTACTATCACTCAGGCAACGTACACTTCAAACTGGCACTGCACTGATTAATGGAAGAAATTCAGTGAAGAATAACACTACTGTGGAAACTCAACACAAGTTTGTATTCAACATTTACTTTTATAATGTGCTCCATTGTGTGTGTGTGTGTGCGCGCATGTGTCATAGAGACCCACCTATGGAAGCAGCTCTCCTGGCCTCCTTCACCACTTCCCCATCCTGTTCCAGCAGTCAGTCAGCAACTTACTGCGACTTACTGCCCTCCACCTCTCCCTCTGAACCTCCCACATTCCCTTACCTCTGTTCATGTCTTTTTCTCTCAACCTCACCCTTTCCTCTCTTGTCATCAATTTCCCCTCTCCACTCCATCGCTTAGTTTTCTATTGTCTCTCCAGTTTGACTCACCATCTTCTTCCTTCCCACTCATCTGGCTTTTATCTTGAAAATTACATTTATTGTCCTTTTTCTAAAACCTCCAGAATCACATTATTTCCACCCCACTCAACCTTTGTTTCTTTTAATCATCCATTTGCCACTGCTCATGTCAATTCTTCTCTCTCTCACTTTCTGATACAACAGCTATGTGCTGTAAACAGAGATGTTGGCCGGGGGCTAGCACACTTTGACAGGCAAGGCTGTGACAACCAAGCCTTACCTGAGGCAGGACGCCGGCAAAGCATCAAAGGGAAGGGACATTAAAAGAACTGGCCTGACAGACACTTGAACAGAAGCCTCAAATACTATCCAACAGCTGCTACACCTGCAAAATCGTAAAATAAAATAACACCAGAGATTTCCTTTAAGAGTCATCAAAATAGTTTCAGATTAAGTTTATGTCAATCAATTAATTGTAGATTTATTCCTAAGAAAGAAATCCTGATCATTCAAAGGTCCCAGTCCCTCATGTCCCTCAAAAGATTCAAGACATTTCTTTTGATATTGAACTAAATGGACTAACGAAAACTAACTATTTTTTGTAACAAAAAAAAAAAAACACAACAAAACAAAAGGACAGTTGTTGTTTGTTACAGCCCCACATATATTCATCACCCAGATGGAGCTGCAGCAGAATTCCTATTTTCGAGTCTGAAAACCTAAAAATCCCACTCTTATTCTCTACCACACCTCTTGTTTTACTGTGGGTTTAAAAGTAGAAAAGATTAGGGTTAATGGATGTAACTTGCTACCTTATCAGTGATAAAATACCCAATAAAGCGTGCCCTTGAGAGACTTTTTTGGTTGAGGCCCGTTATTACAAAACGGTATTTCAATTTTATAATCTTACACAGACCAATCTTATAGAGACCAATGCAGTACCTGCATTACATGTGAAGTCTGAAGTGCCTATTTCCTTGTTTGAATACAGGGTTTTGCAAAACAATGCAACCCTAATCTATTGTGTTAACAAGCTGTCTGTTATGTTTAACAAATAGTAAACACATATCAATCTCCTGGTGAAGATGGAAAAGACCTGGACCTCAGGTCTGTGTCTCCTGCTGGTTTCCCAGACAGAAGAAGAAAAACTCTTCAGAGCATTGTTAACTGTCCTTCATGAAAGCACACCGCCCCTTTGGCCCGAGTCAATGGAGAGTCAAACACCGTAAACAACTTGGCAAATGCACAACACACACAAAAGGAACAAAAAGTCCTAGACTATTACTGCGGGAAACCTAACATTGAAAATAAATCCCTTTCATCACAGGTAGTAAACACTTTCAGTCCAATGTCCTCAATTTAAGTAAACTACGAATCCCACAGTGTAGCAATGTTTGTATAAGAATGTCAAGCTGTAACTGAAGCGTACCATTCTGTTGTTTTGACAGCGAATAAAAGCAGACTGCTGAAGGACTCAGGAGTCGCCGATTGTAAAACATCTGGATAAACTGATCATTTATCACACAGAGGTATTCATTCTTTAAGCCCTTCCATGATGTCCCGCCAAAGTGCTGCAGAGCCATAAGGGTTCTGAGCTCGTAAACACAGGTGTCAGGAGACAGCCGCTTGGAGCATGACGCTATAAATGTTAAAAGAAATTTGACCTCCACAAGAAAATGTCTGGGTGGTGGACCTAACCCAACCTTACCAGACGCAGGGCCAGTCAAAACACTGGCCTGATTGAGAAACTACAGGTTCATGCCAGGTCAAAAAGAGATGAGAACACACCACATTTTGTAACTGAATACGTATGGTGGATTTTCTCATATGAATGATCTGGTTTTGGTATGAACATGGTTTGCAACGCTTTGTCTTATTTTGGTTGCAGGCCAACTGATCTGGCTCCAATATTTTAGCAGTAGTTTAACAAATATTATGTTATAATGGCCACAATGTTTGAGATGACTGTCAGTCCTTCTAACTAGTGACCTAAACAACCATGTTAACTAGGTCTGTCCTGCATACCATTTTTGGGGAAATGAAACTTTGTTGAGAATTACCTGCAAATATTCTAAATATTCCAACATTATTAATAGGGTGGTGGGGGTGTACAAAACAAACTATTATTCTTTCCTCAAACTCACGGCCATTATTTATTGATAAGCAATCATAAGTGAGGGGGGGACAAATCAACCACCGTCTGTGGCTGAGCAGTTGTTAGTGTCGCTCACAAGCATGCTTTTCTACGCGCAGATACAAGACAATGTGACGCCCCTGCTATTTATGTGTGCTGCATTTGAGACCAATTAAGCTTCATTAAGGGGTATGAATTTCTTTTTTTTTGCCTCTTTTTAGGTACACATCTCCTTTCTCTTCATAAAAAAGTAAAGCATTCAAATTACCATGGTAACAGTAGAAGCTATTAAGCATTAAGGTGAGGCCCCATCCCCAACTCAGTGGCACAGTTGCTTCAAAGACTGTATACATTTCACAAAGGGTACAACAAATGTGAAAGTAGTAATAAGTAAGTAAGAACTTATTAGAACTGATTTATGCTTGTTGGTTCTTATTTTGAGGGATGGAGTCTTGCATGAAGGCAAAATGATCCGTCAAAGTTACAACGATTGAATGCTACTTTAATTTAACGGTATTCTCTATTTTTTATTTTCACTTTGCTCCTCTTACTGGCTTGAAGGAGCCTATGAACGCAAAGGACGGCATCATGGCTTTCTATTCACCAGTCACACTAAAGCAAAATATGAGTCAAAGCCTGATCATTGACGTGCTTGTCTATCGCTCTCCGATAGATCACACACACAGTCCTGGTGAGCAGATGAGCTCCATTTAAGTGATGAACTTACTATAGAAAATAACTATATATGTATATGTACTGTATTTTAGGGCTTTAATTTTGATTGATTTGATTTTACTTATTTAGCTATGAGTCTTTCTTTGCTCAAGAGAAATACTGAAGATTGTAAACAGGGTATTCAGGAGCTACAAATCAACTCATATTTTCTCAATACATAAACAATATCAGTCATACATCATTGATTTTAGAGTGAATTATCCCTCTGCTCTACTTTCTAAAAATGCATCAGCTCCAGTTAGGCGATTGCATGGACACTATTTCCTTTGAGTCTGTAAGAAAGCAAAATTAATTTTAGAAATTGGAGAGCAGAGAGTGACTCATGGGGCTCACTGTGATCCTGTTTTCAATTACAGGCACTAAAGAAAATTTTTTTCTTGCTTCCAGCAGTATCAAATTACTTTGTTTTTCGTAAATAAGGCCAGCAGTCTCCTACACCACAAAGCATTTTGGAGGGGAGGAAAGAGTTGAAAGCAAGGAGAAGAAAGGAGCAGAAATCTGAAGTTGGAAGAAAAGATAAAGTCAAGAAGAAGGCAGGATTGTGGGGATAAGCATGAGATAAAGAGGAGAAGCAGGAAACGAAGAGGACTATTGAGTAGGGGGGAGGTAAAAAAGATGAGGTCAGGGCAGAGGAAGGAGTGTGGAATGGAGGAGGCAGGGAGGAAAAAGTTTGAAAAAAAATTGTGATTTGAATTGTGATTCCACTTCCATTCCTCACTAACTACACACAGGCCTCCAAACAGGGATGTAAATACAGTGAATGCAGCTAAACATGTCAAGCACTGAAACTACGAAGTACTATGAAGACCACTGGGACTGTGTCGTCTATGTTTAGTGGAGATGTGGTCAAAACCACTGAGCCTTGCCTCAGCTGTCCAGGGTGTTGATCTTGACAGCGTGGCGCGCAGGTCATGGGTCACGTCCCAGTTTAGGTTGGAAAAGAATTGCACTGAGGTTAGTCCCAGTATGACAAACCAGTAGTTTGACCTTCTCTACAAACTGACCTGAATCACTAGAGAGGAATCCAGAGAAAGACACGGACAGGAAACTTGCACCAGGAAAAGTTCATAGAAGAGTGACTCACTCAGTGATTCTACAAATTCTCTTCTCTTTATTTAGGTACTTTTATGACTGTGCAATGCGGAAAGTACCAACTACTCTCTATTTTTCTCTGCTGGAAAAGAAAAATCAACAACACTCTTAAAACAAAGTAGTCTTCAAGATGAGTCAAACTCTTATCATATTATCATTATAATTATTATATACCACGATACACAATGGTATTAGTTCCATTCAACCACAATGCCAGATTTTTTCAAGAGTTCTCGCAACCACGACCATAAACACTGAAATACAAGGGAACATCGATGTAATGGATCAGCTTTACATCTAAACAGACACTGACACGGATATTACAAGAAAGTATTCATGTTATTTTTTTTTTTGCAAATCACTCGGTCCTATAATATTTTCAGGTTGCAAAATGCTAGCCACAAAATTTAACATCGGTGCCTGTGAACTCTTAAGTATAAATGGAATGTAAGTACTCATCATACAAAATATAAACAATCACTTTGAAAGTGAAGTTTCTGTGGCTGAGCATAACAAATGTCCATGGCACTATGCACAGTACATCCAAGTGGGGAAGCAGCTTGAAAGCAACACACATCAGTGGACTGATCCACTAACTGAGTTTTTTGCATCTTTTTTCCGGTCTAAAATATTTTCATGGAGCCCTCTTTAAAACCATCTGCTCCTCTTCTCCCTTATTTACATTCCCAGACAGGACAAAGGAGGTTTGTTGTCAAGTCTCATCTTAACATGGCTACATTTGATTTGATTGTGACCTAGATGCTTCTTCAGAAGTGTGTGGGCTGCTGCAAATCTTATGTGATGCGATAAAATCAAAAAGGTTCCTGTGAGGCCCTTCCAGAGGATCTCAAGCTTGTTTTTTCCAGTTGATTTTTCCCAAAAGGAGAATATTATATAAACACAACTGAAAAACTTGCGAAGAGAGAACAAAGTGCGTGTGGCCATGAAATTACACTGAATTTGGGTTTCCAAGCAGCCCTCCAGCACAGAATCTATTAGATACCCCAGACCACATGGGTTTGGGACGGACCCAGGAGATGGACATAAACACCCATGCACACACACCAGGATACTTTTTCCCACCCTCTGACAGTGAATCCCTTAATAAAACTGGGAAATTGGAGTGTTTGTGCAGCAAAGCCTGGTTCCCAGAGTCCTCATCATTCAGATCTCTGGGGAAATCTGCCCTCTGACCCCTGCAGGGTCCAACTTGCTCATCGTGTCACCTGGCACTAGACACTGTGTGTGTGTGTGTGTGTGTGTGTGTGTGTGTGTGTGTGTGTGTGTGTGTGAGAGAGAGTGTGAGTGTGTGTGTGTGTGTGTATACGCATCCATCTGGTGTCAGATCAGTTCATGCTTTCGTCTATTCATTAAATGTGCAATGTATGTCTTGTCTGCACAATCCAGAATTTTATATTCATGTTTGTAGAGGTGCCTGATAGTCACTTCCACAGAGTTGCAACCAACGCTTCAACTTGCATTCATGTCATGCTCCTTCGCAGCCAGTTGAGAAATGTAAGTAAATTGCAGTAATGACAGTAGAAGCCCACAGGTTCGTCTAGACTGCCAGAGGAATGTGTTCAGTCTCCACACTGTGGTGGTGCACAAGAGAGCTGTTGTCTTTCTAGGCTATTCAACTTTGCACTGACACGAAGCAGCTCACAAGAAAAAAAAGAGTCCAGCGACTGCAACAAAGTGTTTTTTGCTAGGTTGAATCAGCTTATTATGAAAAACAAGAATGCATTAGACCTTATGGTCCAATATGTGGCTTATTTATTTAATTCCTAACTGAACATCTACATTTAAGGAAAGCAATTCCTCCGCAACACTACATTCTTCACATAAGTGTCACTTCAGACAGCATTTTTAAGCAATATTCTGGCCCAAAGCGAAGTGTGTTTACACAAAAGTTAAACGAATCAGGAAGTTGCCAATTTTCTGATGCCAATTTCCTGGCAAAGAGGCAGAATAATAAGTTAGCTAGCTATTATCTGCTAGCTGCCCACTGACGGGAGTTGTGAAAAGTCATTAGCCAGGCTGACGTAGCCAGCCAGTGTAGTTTTTTATCTAAGTGCACAGGTCAAAGTGTATCAGTGAAATGGTTGGCTGACAGCGAACGTGGGTCAACAGGGGGCTCAGGAATCTGACCTCTGTTCTCACACATACTTCACACCAGGCACAACAATCAGAAGTCATGAGTCAAACTCATAAAACAAAATGTGTGCAAAATCAGTCAATCAAGCATTTTTTTCCATCTTACCTGTTGTGTTATTATCATTATCAGTCTAGCTGATTTGGTGTGAGTTGCTGAATTTGAGATATTAGCTCCAGAGAAGCGTGCCTTCTCTTATTAAGAGTAATGTCATTGAGGAACTTTTTCCTTTTCCTATCACAGGCAGAGGGAGAGATGCATCGACTCATGGATGAGAGGCTTGAGACCACGTATAAAATGTTGCTGTGAGTGTGCACAAACACACATCCATCATTCCATCAACACAATCAGGAGGAGTCCTTTGGCTCTCTGACTCGCTCCACAATCTATGTGATATAAAGCTTGTCGCACTGGTCTTTTCCAGGCCTCAGCAGCAGTATTTATGGACTGTGACTGACCCACATACAAAGCTCAAGAGTACAATAGCAGACAAATTCATCAGAAGATCCAACTGCTGCCTGTGATCATTTGCTAGGTCCCAATATGAGTTTAACATGGATATCTGCCCCAATGGATGACTCATTATGATTCCTTTTTTATTCTAGTCTTATCTTTTACCATTTAACTGTACAAAATCCAGGTTTAATAGAAGCCCTACATTTAAAATAGTTAGCGCTTATTGTTGTTAATACACCATAGTACGTAATGAGTTACAGCTGATCTATATTTAATATATTACTGAATATAACTAAAACTACGTCTTATGCGTCATGTTTACAACATTTTCTGATAATGAGGACAATGACCATGCACTTCTACACACTAGAAAACTCAAACTTGCTATTCTGAGAATGTATGTCATGTCTAGCTACAGAGAAAAAACACCTTATCAATTTTAAATTTCAGAGCTCCGGGTACATTCATGAAATATTTTGCATTTCAAAGCCGGGGTCAACGGATACATAATCTTACTGCTCTGCCTTACTGCTGACTCACAACATAGACAGACACACAAAGGTAATGGTGACCTTTTCAGCATCCCATCAAACACTGGTGAAAGGCCTCTGTCTGTTCTCGCCTGCCAATGCACAGGGGCCACAACAGAGCTCCTTTCAACAGCTGTGTGTGTCAAAGTGTGTGTACGTGTGTGCATGCTTGTGAGGCAAAACAGAGGCGGGTGACTCTCTAAAAGGTGAAGGGCGGTTGCTGTTTTCCATCGGCTTGATATCATCAGAGAGCAATGCCTTGTATTCCCTTCGGTCAACCCTAGACAACAAAGTCTGTGTCAATGGTAAGGGTCAGGGCTTTCTTCTAACAGCTGCCACATCAGCCAGTTAGCAAAGAGCTCAAACAGTCACTTTCTCATTTAAACACAGATGGACAAGCCACAGTGAAAAAATAAACGTGAAAGAGAAACATAAGATGTATGGGATGAACAAAAACAGCTCAATCAACACAAAAAGAGAGGATATCCTTCAATTTTGGTCAAAATATGATACATAGGGTTTCCCACTGCAAAGGAATCTGGATGAGTTTCCATCGATTACCATTAGCTTAGAGGATCCCTTCACTGAACTTTCCAAACAGAAACTCTACTAAATAATTCCCGACGGCAGTCTGTGGAGCCTACTAACCACATGTGTGGAGCTAACCTTCCACTTCTGAGTGCTCGCTGCGTGATCTGGTAATGGATCACAGTGGACTATGTCAGGCGGGAGGAAACATGAAAAATGCAGAAGACTGAATTTGAGCAGCGTATATGTTATGAAGAGGCAGACTGATTACAAAACTTGCCAATGAAAGACAGGGAATGTAAAACATAAATAATAATTACGCACAAGTACGCACACGTACACACACAAATGGAAAACATGCTAAACTTGAGCGCAGAAACAAATCAGCTTCTCTGAAAAACCTGAACTCCAAACCCATCTTTCCTTGCCAACAAATGTATCAACACAGCCACTATAAATGTCAGCATATTAAGCTTAAAAGTGAACTCCTAAAAACAACACTTTAACATACATAAACAGCTGTGCTCCTGAGTCAAGTATGAAAGGCATGCAGAGATATTTATCAAGAATGTGGAAACAACAGATGATCAAATCTCTTCTTCCAGGGAAGAGGAGGAACATGCACACACAAAAGGAGGAATACGACTAAGCAAAAAAAACATTTACTCCCTCTTCCTTCAACTTCTTTCTTCCAAACGCACACATTACACACATATGCACCCATGCACACACACTCTCTTAACCGGTATGCAAAACACTCACCGTGTGTGAAGTGTGTGTATGTGTGTATGAGTCGTCCCCTGCCAAAGTGCAGCGCTCCAGTGAGAGGCCAAACTCTGCTGTGGCTCTGGAAGCTCCCTGCCTGCCCCTCCCTCCGATGCTTGTCATGTGACTCTGCATACAAGGCAACAAGACACACCCACTTCCTTCTAATATCCCCCCTCCAGTTACAACAAAGCTAAATAAAGAGCCAACCTGTATGTACAAAAGGCAAATTTTAGCGGGGGACTTTAGCCTTAATTTAAAAAAAAGTACAGTTTAAACAACACTAAAGGTGTGCGAGAGAAAAGGCAGAGACTGTGTGTGAATATATCTCTGCTAAGGCCCACTGCATCCCTTGGGCCAGCTGTATGTCCCTCTCCTAAGCTCCTAGGATAATTTACAACCTCAATTACCTGGCCTGACCCTCTCATCTGCTCCTCAGGCTCTGCATTCATCACATCCCTCTCATTCCTCTCACACAGACCTTAGACACATCAAACTACTAAGATTCCCTTTGTCATCTTATCTGTTGCTGCTCTACTCAACTTTACTTTTAGCTTTCAAGATAAAAACAAACACTTTAGTGCACAACACTTCAGCATCCATGAATCAGGGGTCAAAGTTTTGGAAAAAACTGACTCTCTACCTGACATTCGTATTTCAAGGGTATGGAGACATTCTTTCTCAAAAGGAGACAATGTTGAAAAAGCTTGGATTTGCAGTATTGCAGAATTTCAACACCACTGTACTGAAATCTTTTGGCATTTCCCATCAACAATAAACATGAATTTCATTAACTAGCATCATGAAAAAAATATTTTATTAAACACAAAAAAAACTATTGTCAAATATAGAGATCAAACAACACCATTTGAGGATGCAGTCATTAGCACGACAGAGCAGAACATAAAGGCAGTTTTCGAACAATAATGTATGATGTTTTTAGCAGAAGAATGGTAGTCTGATTTTTTGGTAGATAGTCAGAAAAATAGGCTTCACTTATATTTTCAAACCTGAGAGGGAACCAATTACTTTGGCTGATTACTATTCTTGTGGGGCATGTATATTTGTGTGATTAAAGAGGAGAGGAAACAGCTGTCTCCAGCCTTGCAGGAAGTGTAATTATACACCAGTGCAGGGGCTTGAGTGTAACCTTACGGCCACATGAGCAGACACACACACATAGGGCAGCACTTGCATTCCTCCAGATGACGAGTCATGTTTCTGAAAAAACAGGCACAACAGGCTGGAAAGATTGATTTGTTTCATTTCATTGCGCTGGATTAGCTGCCAAGATAAACCTTTCTCAGCACGCGCTGGCACCTCAATGTTGAATGGCTGCTACCCCGCTGCAGAATTTATACTATGTCAATCTAACCAATCTGAAGTAATGTCATGGGCCTTCAAAATTCTGCACTATACCACCACACAGTATATAAAACACACAAGATGCAAAAAAAAAACAAAAAAAACAAAAAAAAAACTCAACACACAAACACAGATGGCCTTGTCGGTGTGATCAAAACCAAGTGTTACCAAATAAGGAGTTAAAATAAACTCCTGTTGTACTCTTGTTTTACAATGTGGGAAATGGGACATTTTCCCAAACTGAGGGCCCCACTATCTTAAAACCAGTTGGTCTTCGCCTTCTCTCTTTACAATTCTCCCTCTCTGAAACTCTTTATCACCCCCAATAAAAAGCTGGCGCTTCAACTGGAGATGCTCAAATTGACATAAAACCAACAGGGGTTACCAGAGGGTTCAGAAGCTACACGAGTGAGTTTGCTGATCCCTGCACCACCTCAGCTCCATTTGTGTGCACTTAACAGCATAGCCCACTGGAGAAGCATCTATTGGTCTGTGGTTTTTACAAAGCTGTGATGATGCAGACATGGCCATAGGAGGATATTACATAACCACTTTGTTAACCCCTAAAATACATTTTTACAATGATAACGCAAAAGGGCACATTCTTGTGAACTGAAAGGGAGGGAAAGAAATTTTATTGAACATAAACATGCAACATGTTTTTGCCCTCAATGCAAAACAACATGTTAAAACCAAATTCAGTGTGTAGCATTAAGTACACTGTTATTTTAAAGGCTAATGATTGGGCCAAGTTGCTTTGTGCAAACAAACAATTACTTGTCAGCTCTGGGCTCCCACACAAGGTATTCCTCAGGCCGCTTTCCCATACTACCGCAACTCTTGTAACCTTGATGCTATTTACCGAACCAGCCCATGTTTTCACCAGTTTTGAGTGGAACCATTGTGATCAATTTGTATTCAAAGGAGGGTGTTAAACAATGTAAAACAAACCTGTAGAGCAGGGGTTCCCAAACTTTTTCACGCCAAGGCCACCTAAACAGAATTAGCTTATGGCCGGGGACCCCCAAACCCACGGACAATGCTACAAAATATGTAAAGAAACATCAACTGCAAAGGTATTTTTCTTACTTTTATTCACTATTTAATAATTATTACATTTGTTTAGCATAAGAAAATTATTAACAAACATCTAAACACTTGTTTGAGTGGGTCTCCAGATAGAGGACGCATTTCGGGCAATCATGGCCATTTTTCTGTATGGCTGTAAAGCCTCATATTTTCGGATTTTAGTTGGCCATAAGTTCTTAGGTCTTTTTGCCGCAGAGTCCTCCACGGCAGGGCAGTTGGTCTGCTCTTTCAGTCTATTTTTTGTCAAAAACCTGTTCATTTTGCGCAAGCTAGCTAAAATTATTATTTTTTTGCATTTTTTTTTCTTATTTTCCCTCCAATTTTCTGAGGCCCCCCTAGCACCCCCTGGCGGCCCCCACTTTGAAAACCACTGCTGTAGAGTATACCCATCCACTTGGCTCACACCTCTAGTCAAGTTGAGATCTTTTTTGTTCCAGCTGGGAATAAACTTTTCAGATTCCAAAACTCTGAATAGTTCAAAACCAGGTGTGTAAAATGGAATAGAACCAGTTCAATAAGTTTCCCTTAAGGTTCCCAGTCACCACTGACACCCAGCATACCCCAGGTCATTGTAGGAGCTGTCAATACAATTTAAGCTAATGCCTGACTTTACAGAAGTTAACAGGTTAAAAAAAAAAAACGTTTTGTACAATTAAAAGTGATTTCCATTCTCTCCACTGCAAACAATCATCTTAAAAGTCTCCTGAGTGAGCACTTCATGTGTGCAGACTGAGCCAACCATCATTTGTTTGAGCCGACATAACTTGGCGTGCACTCCTTTCCTACAGAGTTTCTGCCCTGCTGGGGACATGGCCATGTCAGATAAAAAGATCATTTTGAGGAGAAGGGGGATATAGTGACAGAAAGCCAATGGCAATTGCTAATGTTTCTAGGCAGCACTTAGCTAAGATGATGTCATATATTGGCAGTTGGAGTATAGTGGTGCCTGGCTGACCCCTGACAGCATTCCTCGCAGCTGTCCAAGGTCTTTTATAACACAGAAACACGATGGATAGAAGTAGCAGCACTCACTGGGTGCATTAAGTTAAATGCAGCAAATGTGCAGAGTAAAGTGCATGCCATATATGAACATTTGTGAGCATAACTGCATCAGAGGGAACACGTGGAGACATCTTGTGGCCAAAGAGTTTGCTTAATTAGCAGACTGTGGGTTGTAGTGCTTTGGGAGGATGAATGGATGGAGTTTCAGTTTCAAGTCTGCTACAGAACACAACAGTAATTCACTTCCGATATGAAAAAAACATGACAATGAATTTTAATGAATTATCAGTATCTGTAGCTGCACTGTTCAACAGTTGACGTTTCTAAAAGGAAATGAAAAACAATTATGAGGGTATCCTTATACAGCATCGTTTATATGATGCTCTTGTGCTGCCCATGTGAAAGATGTGGGAGGTGACCACAGAGAAACTAAATGTTTCCTTTGTGTTGACTCACTTTCTGCCTTTCCCAAAGGGAACACACCAGCGTCCTTACAGGATATCAAGAGATCTGTCTTTGTATGAATGCATCTTTGAGTGTGTGTGTGTGTGTGTGTGTGTGTGTGTGTGTGTGTGTGTGTTATTGGAGGTGTCACATGAATCCACTTCTCTGGGAAGAACGGAAGTACTTCTCTGGTTCAGATCATTTATAGTCAACAAAAAAACAAACATTGGAACCAGCTTCTTCGGCCTCACAATGGTCCCTCTCACTGAACCATGCCATGTGCTGTAGTATGTATACAAACAGAGTTAGAAGGCTGATCTGATATTTGGTGATTCTCTAATCGTAAAAAAGTATGGACTTTAAAATCAGTACTGACAAAAACCTTTTAAAAGCTCCAAGACTGAGACTCTCCAGGTGTGTGAGACCATCTACCTGTGTGACAGCATCTCCTGCTGGCTGCTGGTAGAGTTGCAGCAGTCCAGGCTGCTGAACATGGGAAATAAAACTCAAAACACTATCTCAACTTAAACTATTATTTCTTTTACATATAATCACAAGAGGAACAAGATTTAGCTGTTAAACTGTTATACATTTTTACTCTGGAGAAAAACATCACCATTTAAAAAGAATATTTTACAACACTCCAATGAAAACATAATAAAAAAAAGCAGCGATGTGTGTGCAGTGATGTACTGCAATTACAAACTGATCTTTGATTTGTGAATACGCTTAATAATAAGCCAGGCACTAGAACAAATCTCCTTGTTCTATACCATGCGGTCCAAAGGATACACCACCTGCACAAACATGGACCTGCAGAAACTAGTTTCTGTCCTAACCCTGGTCATGTGATTCCCAGATGACTCACAGTATTAATCCTCTTTTTTCAGAATTATTTCATTAAAAACTACACATAATAGAAAAAACAAAAACAACAAACTTTTGCAATTCTACAGGCACTGGCACATGTGCTGGTAAACCCCAACAAACACTGAAATGGAGTACTATTTTTAGTCTCTTGAATACAGAAGTAAAGTTCGTATCATAGAGTATAATAAACTTGCTGTAGTCACCATAAATTCCAGTTGTACTAGTTTCATTTCCTGGGAAACAAAAGAGTTACGCCTACCCATTCAAATGCACAGATTAGAACAAACAGATCAGATATCCAACGGCGGCACTAACGCAGGTGAGCTCTCTTAATTTCTTGATTTATCATGAAAGTATTTCATATTATTGGTGAAGAATTTAACTCAGGGATTTAGTATGAAGCAGTTTTGTAATAAAACACCAACTATAAGATATTCACTTGATAGATTAAATACTATGCAGGATTCCACAAACAGCCGTCTCTCTTCAGGAGACCTTACTGCTACTTTGAATGGTGTGTTTTCAAACAGCAACTGACAAATCCTACATAGTATGGATTAAACACAGGCTGCTAAATCCTCATCTTCAGACAATTTTGGAATACATTTTAGCACAGAACAAATACTGTGGATTCTAAGAATGTTTAGTATGGATAAATAATGTGGGCATTAACTTTTTAAATATGTACACAGGATGAAGATGTCAGAAAGAGTCACTAGTTGCTGTGTAGCTCTGCTCCTTGTCCTGACCTCTGTGTCAGCTGTACAAAGGCTCAATTCAATCGAAGACTTGAAGAAAATCAACTTTGGCCAATCTGTGCCAAAGCATAGTCTTATGCTGCTCCACTGGTTTGCCAACATAGTTGACATCAACGATTACAATGGCATGCGGCTGACCTTTGACCCAGACAGTGGAGATTATGGCTCACATCATTACGGCAACTATGAGAGACTGTTGGACCGACTTTCTAATGGATACTGTTACTACACTGTTGGCAATCTCAATGAAGACACATCCGAGCAACTTCCAGATTATGTTGTCCATCCCCCAATGGAGTATGAGGGAGGAAACAGGGACAGGATCGTAATAAGAGTCCAAGGGCAGAGGATAGACCAGGTGTACATCACACAGCATTACACTTATGAATATCAGGGGACAGATTATGATCCAGATCATACCTACCAGATCACAATTAACCTCTTAAGACAGATCAGAGAGTTTTCTGTGAGAGATGGCCAATGGCCACTGTTGAACCTCAGAAACCACTTTAGAAGTAATGCTGATATTGCCGACATCAGACACACATGGGGCAACCTTGCTTGCCTGGGACTGTTCTTGTATATTGTCCAGGAAAGGTACATCTATAATCAACAAAACAGATCAGAAAACAGACAAAATCTTTGGGGTGATGGTGGAGCCAGCAGGATCAGAGATTCAGGCAGTCAGTACAATTCTGGACCCTCAGTTGATGGGGGGCTGTTGTGTTGTTTGTTTTGTGTTGTCATTATACTTTTTGTGTGCTTCATTAGCTTTTTGACTATGTTCGATAAAAGATTGAGATAAAGCCTCAGTATAACATGTGATAAGAAACCAAATACTTTAAATCACCCATCTCAAATTGTGTGCTACGAAGGGCTTAGAGTGTTCAGGGATTCAGTCCTATCCAGTCGGTCATTAAACTTTATTCAGACTACAGGACCAGATAATAAAATCAGCGATCAGCACATCTTCCTCACCAAGAGAGGAGGTGGTTATCAGTAAAATAGGGTGGTTTAATGTGTTCTTGGACTTCCAGAATTTGACCAACGTGGCATTATTTAAAACAATTGCTGTAAATAACATTGAACACTTGGATGGATTTTTATCTGCCTGTAAAATGTACAGAAACATCACAGAAGATCGAAAACAGGATGACAAGTTAGACATTTTACCGAGGGATTGTGTTTCACCAAGATCAAATCTGGAAATTTTAAGCATTATAGCTCTATTTACATGATTGCATTTTATGAATAACAGGAGAAGTTTGTCTTTATTAAAGTATTGTAACTGCAAAATGTTTTGTATTGTATGATAATGCACTGCTCTGGCATGGTAATTAAGCTCCAAGCTTCCTTATTCTGTAATGTCAAATCTAATAACACTGACTCACAGCTCATTCTGTGTCTGATAAAGATAAAGAGAATGTAAACGGCTCTGACGGATTAACAAAACATACGAGTGGGACAGCCCTCACAGAAAATGCTTTAGCGTTAAATATTGTTTGTATTCTTTCAGTTGTGTTGAAAATTATGTTTATTAAACTAAAATGCATCATTCAGACTCATGTCAGTGTTACTATTTTTTAAGTGAAAAAGCAGAGTATTGTATATTTCACGAGATGATGAATTTCACTCACTTAACCTCTTACCCCTTTTAATGTTGTGGCTGATGGGTGTATTCTGACAACTGCTGACCTGGTATTTGTAAAAAGTAATATTCTCATATGTTTTGTAGTTGGGGTCTTCAAAACAAGTTCCGTCTTTTTTTAACACCATTATTGCACTACTGTTGCAATACTATAAGTAAATAAAAATATAGCCCTTTATGAATGGTGAAATATTGGATGGATCAGTATCAACTTTAAAAAACAAACCAGACAGTGGCCTTCCTGTTGACCCAGTGGTCAAAATCCACTAGGTCTTTTAAATCCAGCTGGAAATGTATAGTTGCAGGTCAGCCTCATCTCTCAACCCATGAAACTTGGCACACTCTACTGCATATTGTCCAATAAGTGGGAATGAGTACAGAGGAAAGTTTATCCAAACACACGCACTATCAAACACCCCGAAACCACCAGCATTGCTTGTTGCAGCAGTTTCGTTTATGGGGAAGTGGTAACAGGCGCACTCACAAAAACACGCAGCTCAGATACTTGACGATAGCCGACAGAACGCAGGTGAGATCTCTTTTTTTTATAATCACTAGTTTTAGATTTACCCTTACACTATGTCACATGATTGGCAAAGCATTTAAATGAAGTCTTCTTTCTGATCTTTCTCCTTTGTGTTACTATCTCACAAAAACTCAACAAGGAAACACTGCTGACACAGAGTGAATTTCCTGAAAAAACTAACTCAAGAGCGGCAGCTCTGTCAGCCTGCATGCAGACAGAGACACAGAATATCTTATGGGGTTAACTATTGGCTACATACTAGGGGTGCACCGATCCGATATTAAGATCGGATATTGGCCCCGATCTTGACAAAACGGCTGGATCGGTAAAATGAAACAGATCCACGGGCCGATCCAGTTTTTTTTTTTTTTCTCCGTCGCAGCACATCCTAAGTCATTCGTCAGCGTCAGTGTGTCGCATGCTGGAAGAGCACTAGTTGTTATTTGACCAACTCTTTATTAGTTTATTCTCACGTTCAGCTGCAATGTTTTATTTTGTATTCCTGTTTGTAGGACGGTACACTTACTCACGTCACATTTCTCCGCTGATTAGCTAGTAGCCCCGCCATCAGGTGTTAGCCTCACGATCAGCTGTTAGCCTAGCAACGCTAACTTTCAAACCAACGTACTCAGTACTCTGTGGGCTGTCCATCGTTGCTCCGTTGGTCCTCCCTCCACCACAACCTCAGGGTTATTCACCGTCGGGCTGCTTTGTCTCCTCCTCTGCTGCTGCGGTCTCCCCGGCTCGCAGCGATGCTGGATGGTCACCTCCGCTGTGTGCATGGAGCCTCCAGACGCTAGTTTGTTTACAGACGGTGCTACTGACTTCAGTGCAAGTGTTCCCTCCGTGCTGACTGACAGGCGTTACATTCATTCTTTGTTTTGTTGTTCCACTTTTTTACGTGTGTCCTTTGGTACCCTGACAGGCGCTATATAAATTAAATGTATTATTATTATTATTATTATTATTATTATTATTATCATTATCATTATCATCATCATCATCATCATCATCATTATTATTATTATTATTATTATTATTATTATTATCATTATTATTAATGTTATACACGTTTACAATGTTCGGTAACTGTTTGATTATTCTGTCTTAGTTAGGAAAGTCTGGTGCCTTTAGTCCCTTTCACATGGTGGAAGGTATACAGTTTATTATTAATTCAACAACGGTATCGGATCGGTATCGGGTATCGGCCGATACGCTCAGTCCAGGTATCGGTATCGGGATTGGATCGGAAAAAACTGGATCGGTGCATCTCTACTACATACATAGATTAATGATTAAAAGTAATCATGGTGAAAGTAACCATAAGAAAAAGGACAATTTAATCTAATTTACCAAAAATAAAAAATAAGTAAAAGTTTTAAGTGAAATTTAAAATTCAAAAGATTCAAAATCCACAAAATAAAAGGAATAAACTATAATGATGAAATTGAAAATGGCAAAGGAAATAAGACAATTTGAGATTTTCAACAGAGTGTATGAATGAATGATGTGAGCAATAACTTTTTAAATATCTATACAGAATGATGATCCCAACTGTACAGAGGCTCAATTCAATCAAGGATTTGAGGGAAATCGACTTTGGCCATACTGTGTCCAAGCACAGTCTTATACTGCTCCACTGGTTTGCCAATGCAGTTGATATCAACAGTAATGATGTCATCGGGTGGACATTTGACCCAAACAGAGATTACGGCTCTCATCATTACGGCAACTATCAGGGACTGTTGGAACCACTGCCTCGGGGATACCAGTACTACACTGTTGGCAAGCTGAGTCAAGATTTGTCCCTGAAACTTCCAGATTATGTTGTCAAACCCCCAAAGGGGTACGTGGGGAGAAACAAGGACAGGATCATAGTTAGAGTCTGGAAGCAGAACATAGGACGAGAAGCTTCACAGAGGATAGACCAAGTGTACATCACAGAGCATTATGATCCAGATCATACTTACCAGATCACAATTAACCTCTTAAGACAGATCAGAGAGTTTTCTGTGAGAGATGGCCAATGGCCACTGTTGAGCCTCAGAAACCACTTTAGAAGTAATGCTGATATTGCCGACATCGGACACACATGGGGCAACCTTGCTTGCCTGGGACTGTTCTTGTATATTGTCCAGGAAAGGTACATCTATAATCAACAAAACAGATCAGAAAACAGACAAAATCCTTGGGGTGATGGTGGAGCCAGCAGGATCAGAGATTTAGGCAGTCAGTACAACTCTGAACCCTCGGTTGATAGGGGGCTGTTGTGTTGTTTGCTTTGTGTTGTCATTATACTTTTTGTGTGCTTCATTAGCTTTTTGACTATGTTCAATAAAAGACTGAGATAAAGCCTCAGTATAACATGTGATAAGAAACCAAATACTTTAAATCACCCATCTCAAATTGTGTGCTATGAAGGGCTTAGAGTGTTAAGGGATTCAGTCCTATCCAGTCGGTCATTAAACTTTATTCAGACTACAGGACCAGATAATAAAATCAGCAATCAGCACATCTTCCTAACCAAGAGAGGAGGTGGTTATCAGTAAAATAGGGTGGTTTAATGTGTTCTTGGACTTTCAGAATTTGACCAACGTGGCATTATTTAAGACAATTGCTGTAAATAATATTGAACACTTGGATGGATTTTTATCAGCCTGTAAAATGTACAGAAACATCACAGAAGATCGAAAACAGGATGACAAGTTAGACATTTTACCGAGGGGTTGTGTTTCGCCAAGATCACATCTGGACATTTTAAGCATTATAGCTCTATTTACATGATTGAAATTTATGAATAACAGGAGAAGTTTGTCTTTATTAAAGTATTGTAACTGCAAAATATTTTGTATTGTATGATAATGCACTGCTCCGGCATGGTAATTAAGCTCCAAGCTTCCTTATTCTGTAATGTCAAATCTAATAACACTGACTCACAGCTCATTCTGTGTCTGATAAAGATAAAGAGAATGTAAACGGCTCTGATGGATTAACAAAACAGACGAGTGGGACAGCCCTCACAGATAATTTTTTAGCGTTAAATATTGTTTGTATTCTTTCTGTTGTGTTGAAAATTGTGTTTATTAAACTAAAATGCATCATTCAGACTCATGTCAGTGTAATCATTTTTTTAAGTGAAAAAAAAAATGGGCACTGAGGTTTCCAAGCAGAACATTGCATATTTCACGAGATGATCTATTTCACTCACTTCACCTGTTACTCCTTTTAATGTTGTGGCTGATGGGTGTTTTCTGACAACTGCTGACCTGGTGTTTGAGAAAAGTAATATTCTCATATGTCTTGTAGTTGGGGTCTTCAAAACAAGTTCTGTCTTTTTTTAACACCATTATTGCACTACTGCTGCAATACTATAAGTAAATAAAAATATAGCCCTTTATGAATGGTGAAATATTGGATGGATCAGTATCAACTTTAAAAAACAAACCAGACAGTGGCCTTCCTGTTGACCCAGTGGTCAAAATCCACTAGGTCTTTTAAATCCAGCTGGAAATGTGTAGTTGCAGATCAGCCTCATCTCTCAACCCATGAAACTTGGCACACTCTACTACATATTGCCCAACAAGGGGAAATGAGAACAGAGGAAAGTTTATCCAAACACACGCACTATCAAACACCCCAGAACCACCAGCATTGCTTGTTGCAGCAGTTTCGTTTTCGTTGCTAACAGCCGCACTCACGAAAACACGCAGATCAAATACTTGACAGTAGCCGACAGAACGCAGGTGAGATCTCTTTTTCATAATCACTAGTTTTAGATTTACCCTTACACTATGTCACATGATTGGCAAAGCATTTAAATGAAGTCTTCTTTCTGATCTTTCTCCTTTGTGTTACTATCTCACAAAAACTCAACAAGGAAACACTGCTGACACAGAGTGAATTTCCTGAAAAGACTAACTCAAGAGCAGCAGCTCTGTCAGCCTGCATGCAGACAGAGACACAGAATATCTTATGGGGTTCACTACTGGCTACATACATAGATTAATGATTAAAAGTAATCATGGTGAAAGTAACCATAAGATAAAGGACAATTTAATCTAATTTACCAAAAATAAAAAATAAGTAAAAGTTTTAAGTGAAATTTAAAATTCAAAAGATTCAAAATGCACGAAATAAAAGGAATAAACTATAATGATGAAATTGAAAATGGCAAAGGAAATAAGACAATTTGAGATTTTCAACAGAGTGTATGAATGAATGATGTGAGCAATAACTTTTTAAATATCTATACAGAATGATGATCCCAACTGTACAGAGGCTCAATTCAATCAAGGATTTGAGGGAAATCGACTTTGGCCATACTGTGTCCAAGCACAGTCTTATACTGCTCCACTGGTTTGCCAATGCAGTTGATATCAACAGTAATGACGTCATCGGGTTGACATTTGACCCAAACAGAGATTATGGCTCTCATCATTACGGCAACTATCAGGGACTGTTGGAACCACTGCCTCGGGGATATCAGTACTACACTGTTGGCAAGCTAAATCAAGGTTTGTCCGTGAAACTTCCAGATTATGTTGTCAAACCCCCAAAGGGGTACGTGGGGAGAAACAGGGACAGGATCATAGTTAGAGTCTGGAAGCAGAACATAGGACGAGAAGCTTCACAGAGGATAGACCAAGTGTACATCACAGAGCATTATGATCCAGATCACACCTACCAGGTCACTACTAATCTCTTAAGACAAATCAGAAACTTTTCTGTGGGAGAAAACCGAATGCCACTCTGGCAACTCAGAGACCGCTTTGGAAGAAATGCTGATGATTTCCAGTTAAATCACATTAGACACACATGGGGTGACCGAGCTTGCCTCGGACTGCTGTTGTTTATTGTGATCGAGGAAAAGTCCTCCACACAGGAAAGCAAATACATGCCAGGTTGGTCACAACATGGTGGTCAGATTGAGCATACTGTCCAGACCCTCATCCTTTGGTTTCTTTTAGTTATCTTAATTTGTTATCTTCTCTTTGTAAAAGATGGCAAGAAATGAGTTAGGACAATTTTCCTAGATGTTGTCCAAACCAAGACTGATGTCCACAAAACCAGTGTACCTCTTTTGACTAGAAACAGATTCAGACTTTTAGAACCTCAGCTACCCTGAAAAAAGCCCAAGGGCTGTTCTGTTGTATGCTTTGCTTTGCCACCGCATGTTTGATTTTATTGTGCTAGCTTTTTGTGTATATTGTTCAGTAAAAAATGGGGTATAGACACAGTAGTGCAGTGTGTTGTAAGGGCTGAGAAATTAAAAAAAGGATGTCAGTTTTAAATGTTACAGCAGCATGATGGAAAGAATGAAAAACCCTGTTCCTCTTCTACAAAAGTATGGTAACTGAGTAAAGTTACTGGTATTGTCTTTGATGATGCGGTGTTATAACATGGTAATAAAGCTCTGGGCTTCATTGATGAAACGATGTCTAGTCTAATAGTAGCATTTCACAGGTCATATGTCCTGTGTCTGATAGAGATGTAGATAACTTAGATTGGTCTAAAGGATAATTGAAACAGTATCTTACTTTGCCTATGGTTTTATATTCTTTCTGTTGAAAATTGTGAATGTTTAATAAAAGTATAACGGGTCAGTCAGATCCATTTCAGTGTTTTTTTAAGTTTGAGAAAAATGGATGAGCACAAGATTGAATTGTCAATGAACTGTTTATACTGTATTTTGACAACTGTTGAACTGGCATTTTGTGATGTAGTAATAAAGATATTACTCTTCAAAAGACAAATACGATTATTCCAACTATTTTGCACCAGGATTTGTACAAAGACCTTTTAAAAAGGATAAAAATATTATCCTTTATGGAAGGGAAATATTCACTACTAACTTAAAAAAGGGGTGTTCTGGTGACTCACTAGTTGAGTCCTGTCAACAGGTAATGCTGAAGTCATCCTTGCATCTCTCAACCAAGGATTTCTGGCAAAATCTACTCTATATCCAATCTTCAATATATGATATTAAATTTACGTGTGACTCTGTAGTAGAGCTTGGATCGGGCCCAAAAAATCAAGCCCGACCTGACCCGAGCACTTTGAGTCCTAGCCCGGCCAGGCACATTAGCTGTAATAATGAGCTGACCACTTTTCTCAGTAACGAGTAATCTACCGCGTTAATATTTCCAAACCAGTAATCAGATTAAAGTTACTTATTCAAGTCACTGTGCATTACTATTATTTTCGTCATTTTCCTTAATAAAAATATATATTTTTCTTTCTTATTGCGTCTCGGGGAGTGACATCATGTGTGCGACAAGTCACGTTTTCGGCAAGAGGACAACTCAGTCACATGTAACACCACGCAGTGACACAAACACACACAACAATGGAGGGAGGACAGAGATGAGCGTTTTGTAGCTGGAAATTCAGTCATTATTTTGAGTTATTAAAAAATAAATTTAAAAAAAAAAGAGGTTGGGGCAGAGAATCTAAACTCTACTCTGTAATAGCCTACAAACCTACAAGCAAATCAAACTGAAACGGATTTGCGTTTTTTTAGACATATTCATCCATTAGTGTGCAACCAAAACGTGATTTATTAAAATTCATAGTTATTAAAAATGCAACAGATATCGAATGACAACAAGTGCGGTTGTTGTGAACCCAGGCTCCCCCATGTATCAGCAGACTAGGGGTGGTTAATCAGCCCAATTTCCCGATTCGATTCGATTCCGATTATTGAAGTCTTGATTTGATTACAAATCGATTTTCGATTATTAACGATTATCGATTCGATTTTCATCAGTCAGCTGCTGAATTATCTTACTTCTCTTTTGAGTAACACCTCACTGCACCTTCAATATTGTATAGTGTAACTGTAATATCCAAATGATTATTTTTTAATTTGTTTAAATGTAGTCTTTCACTGTTAAAAGAAAGTTGCCAAGCTCAGCAGCCAGACTCATGTTAGAAGCATTGTTGGTGACGAGAACCAGGTCGTGTTTCTCTATTCCCCACTCGTCTGAAGTACGTAGGACATTAGCTTCCATTAACTGCTGACATATGAGCTGTAACAGTCATGTATGAGACTGTAGCTGTGGAGGCATTGCAGGTTATTGCTACCCTGTGAGCAGAGTTGAGGGACTCTTGCACGGAAAGCTTTGTCTCCTTGTAAAGATTTGGAATCAATTTAAGTGTGAAAAAGATCTCGGATGGAATAAAATATCTTGGCTCCAGACTGTGGACCATGTAGTGGAAGCCAGTAAGAGGACTCCAATTTGTATTACAATTTAGAAGAAAAAAAAAAAAAAAATTTTTTTTATTTATTTATTTATTTTTTTTTAAATCGGTTTTTGGAAATTTAATAATCGACTCATAATCGTCAATATTATAATCGCGATTAATCAATAATCGATTTTTTTCACCACCCCTACAGCAGACAAGAGGCCAGCAGGACACAAGCTCTTTGAATACATTCATTGGTTAATAATGTGTACATACGTGTAGGGTGGCCAGTAAAATGAATTATGAAAAAATAAGTCAAATTTGCAAATAAGAGGTTTCTGTCTGACAGCAACGACATCAGTAACAATTATTGTGTAGGATATTAAATCAGTACCAAACAGTAATGATATAAATTGGATAAAACACTGAATAGTAAACCTCCACTTAATGCAATGATTTATAACATAATAATTCATTTGTAAGATATGTAATCAAATAAAAACTGTAATAACTAGTATTAATTAGATGAATTGATATATTAAAAATCCAGTTGTATGTTTTCAAATGCATGTTTCATGGGTTTTCTGCTCTGAGAATATGAGGTAAAACCAAAGCCGGATAAGATGCTGCCAAAATAATCGTGACTAATCGAAAAAATAATCAATAGATTAGTCGACAACCAAAATAATCGTTAGTTGCAGCCCTAATATGTACTAGGGCAGGACATTTTACAGCAGAACATAAACTTCATTATCAAATAAGACATTCACAGTAAATATAAGATAGTACATTTTGAACACTGATCTTACATGGAAATCACAACAACACTACAATAAAAATTGGAATTTAGGAAAGTAGTGAAACAAATGTCTAAAAATGCTGCCTATGGCGCGCAGGTGGTCTTGTGGTTAGAGCGCATGCCATAAACGCAGCCGCCCCCGGTTCGATTTCGGCCGGAGGTCCTTTGCTGCATGTCACATCCTCCTCTCTCTCTCCCATGTTTCCTCTCTGTCTACTGCTAATAAAGAAAAAAAAATGCTGCCTATAAAAAAAAGGCACTACAATTTGAACTTCATCAGTGATAAAAAAAAAAAAAAGAAAAGTCAGTATTTATTTTTGTATTAGCAATGTGCATTAGTATAAATCTCCCTGTTTCTCACCCTGCACTGCAGAGGAAACACTCACTGTCAAACCTGGACCTGCACAAACTAGTTTTTGTTCTGTACATGTATGTGATGCAATTTAGAATTTGTATGTGTTAAAAGGCAAATTACAAGTGAAGCATTAGTTTAAATCTCATTGTACTGCCCTTGCAGTAGGATGAATACACTCAATGTCAAAATTTGACCTACAGTGAATATTTTGTCCCAAACCTGATGACTACCAGATTACCAGGTGACTGACAGAATTACTCCTCTCTTTACTGAATTATACCACTAAAAATAAATGATACATTATAAAATAATAAAAACAAATCAGCATTTGCATTTCCACAGGCACGTGGCTAGTAAACCCTAACAAACACTGAGGGGAACAACTAGTTCTCTTTACTTGAATACAGACCTAGGTTTTGTCAAAACAGCTGTATTACCCCACTTCCTGCTCTTTTTAAGTTTCATTTACACGGAAACAGTAACTGCCTGCTCACTCGCAAAAACAGATCAGCTCAAACACACCACATACTTCACAACAGCAGACCCAGGTGAGTCCTCTTATTTTATGTTTACTAGATTCTGATCTACCGTGACACTATTTCACATAATAAAATTAAGCATGTAACTTGTGTTCTTTGGGAGAATTCTCTCCTCTTTGTGTTACTATCCCTCCAACGATGTCTGTGGAGCTACTAAAAGAGAGTGTGGGCTGCTAAAAATACTAACTTTGGAAGGTAGTCAGTTGAATAGATTAACTCAAGCCGCTAAAGCTTCTTATTAACTTAAGAAAAACATTGGCATGCATCTTTGTACAGAAAGAAGACCATGAATTTTGGCCCTGCTATTTCTTACACTGGTCTTAGGTCTCTCTTAACAATAAGATGAAAACCTGTGTTTGTTCTTATATATAGTGGTCTGTATATTGTTTTAACAAGCATGTTAAGAATTGTCAACCTACCCTAGGTGTTAAAATGACCTATTCATCACAGTTATAATTATCATAAAATGCATCTGGATAACTTTTTCAATATCTATACAGGATCATGAAGATGTCAGGAAGATTCACCAGTTGCTGTGTTGCTCTACTCCTTGTCCTGACCTCTCTGTCAGCTGCACACAAAAAGCTAAATTCAATCAACGACTTGCACAGGCCCAAGCACAGTCTTATGCTGCTTCACTGGTTTGCCAACGTAGTTGACATCAACCATAACAATGTCATGCGGCTGACCTTTGACCTGGACAGTGGAGATTATGGCTCACATTATTACAGCAACTATGAGGAACTGTTGGACCACTGCCTCGAGGACACCGGTACTACACTGTTGGCAATCTCTATCAAGACACGTCCATTCAACTTCCAGATTATGTTGTCGACCCCCCAATGGAGTAAGAGGGAGAAAACATGGACAGGATCATAATTAGAGTCCAGGGGCAGAGGATAGACCAGGTGTACATCACACAGCATTATGACACTTCTGAGTATCAGGGGACAGATTATGATCCAGATCATACCTACCAGATCACTGTTAATCTTTTAAGACAGATAAGAGCGTTTACTGTGAGAGATGGCCAGCGGCCACTGTTGAGCCTCAGCAACCGCTTTAGAATCAACGCTGATGATGCCTACATCAGACACACATGGGGTAACCTTGCTTGCCTCGGACTATTCTTGTATATTGTGGTCAATGCAAAGCCCTCCTCGAACCAAAGCAACAACAAACCGGAAAACAACAACAAACCACAAAAGAGACAAAATGATTGTTGTGCTGTTTCTCTGATCTGCTGTGTTTTTATTTTATTAATATATATTGTTTTATTTTTTATTTTTTATAAGAGATGAGAAAAAATAAGGGAGACCAGTGTTTCTAGATTCGTCCAAACCTTGGTGCACTGGTGTTGTTTTACAAGGTTAATGAGGGCCATGAAACCAGCATGATCTGTTGTTGGGAACAGCAAATCAGGCAGTTACACAAGGAAGCAAGAATATGACTTATTTACTATTACTATTTTGGCATAAAAACAAATTCTAAACTGAAAAAGGAAACAATGGCAATGAAAAATGTGTATTTGAAAACCTCTATTGACACTGAATAGTTCCACTGAAAAATAAAATGCACATAAAAAAATCCAAACTGGAACAGTTTATATTTATATAACAATTTTTATAAAAACAATAGTTCTGTTCGTCTGTCCCATTGTCTTTTTTTGAGTACATTTTTTAAAATGTGACACAAGTATCCACTCAAGGACAAACTGATTAGATTCAGGTGGTCAAAAGGTCAAAGTCACTGTGACCTCATAAAATCACTTTCTGAAAATGGAAATGCCTGGAAAAACTACAATAACATTAAAAAAATCACAACCAAGATGACATATCATATTTTCATTATACCTTTAAGGGATGTCTGCAAAATAGCAGGTTTTTTCTTAAATACTGCAGAAATTCTTCTTTATTACAAAAGTATGTGAACTGAGCAAAAGTATTTTAATTGTATATGATAGTCTACTGCTCTGGCATGGTAAAGATTCATGTTTCATCCATTTAACCATATCTAATCCAACAGTAGTGACTCACTATTTCATCCTGTGTCTGATAGAGATAAAGAGAATGTAAATTGATCTGATGGGTAAAATAAATCGAAGGAGAAGCTTTGTGGTCTGATGTGCCTTGATTATGTAACGCTTTAAATAAAACCAGAGTATACTTCATTTGGTTTTGCGTAGTCTTTCTGTAGTGCCAAGAATGATGTGTTTCAATAAACTATATTGCATCAGTCAGACCCAGGATATTACAGAATCAAGTTTCATCTATCAGCTGTATAACTGAACTTCCCTGTTACCATTAGCAGAGCTGGTTTCAGTTTCGTGTATGGGGAAACATTAAGTGCCGCTCACACATAAAAGCAGCAGTCAGATCAAACAGATCAGATTCTAGACGGCAGAAGACGAATGCAGGTGAGTGCTCTTATGATCACAAGATTCTGATTTACAATGACATTATTACACATGACTGTTGGGGCACCTCAGGTCTTAGTGAGGGTTCTCTGTACTTGTGCTAAAATCTCTTTAATGTTCCTTGTGTACAATTTGTACAAAAAGGTTGTAACTGGGAGGATACACAAATGTTTGGATTGGTGTTAATCCGAATCAGCGGTCTAAGAGTATTGTACTTACAGACAGTGAAGCCCCTTGAGGCCAATTTTGACTGGTTTGAATTGAAGTATATTGTGATCCCTTCCAAATTCTAACCTGAATATTATTTTAAAAACTGACAGGAAAATGTGCCAACCTATCCATTGATGTTTGAATGACCTATTCATCAAAACATTTTAAAACAGATTTATAAAAATTGTGAAAATGATCATTAGCTGCATCGCTAATTATAAACCCATGGTATGGATTGTAGGAGTGTCAAGATTTTGATTCTGAATTGAAAAGACAATACAACTCACTTACCATTAGCCTGAAGCCACACTGAATTTCTATCTCGCTGAATTCCAGAAGTGACATTTTTTGTCACACTCTGAAGTCTTTATTTCAGCCTTGCCTAACCCTAACGTGCAAAAAGCCACCAGTAAAAAGTCATCATGTTGAGGAAAAAAAAAAGTTGTTGTGCTCTACAAGTCAGGATGCGTTGGTCTAAAAATGAATTAAAAAATCTAATCGTATCATGACACCCCTAATGGATTGCAAATGTAAAGCAAGGTTAAATAATGTCAGTATGAACTTTTTTCCAAATATCTATACAGGATGATGAAGATGTCGGGAAGAGTCACCAGTTGCTGTATAGCACTGCTCCTTGTCCTGACCTCTGTGTCAGCTGCACACAAAAGGCTAAATTCAATCAAGGATTTAAAGAAAATCGACTTTGGCCCATCTGTGCCCAAGCACAGTCTTATGCTGCTCCACTGGTTTGCCAATGAAGTTGACATCGACAACAACAATATCATACAGCTAACCTTTGACCCGAACAGTGATTATGGCTCACATCATTACGGCAACTATGAGGGACTGTTGGACCCCCTGCCTCAAGGATACCGGTACTACACTGTTGGCAATCAAGGCAGGTCTGTTCAATTTCCAGATTATGTTCTCCATCCCCGAAGGGAGTATATGGGGAGAAACAGAGACAGGATCATAATCAGAGTCCAGGACCAGAGGATAGACCAAGTGTACATCACACAGCATTATGACACTTCTGAACATCAGGGGACACCTTATGATCCAGTTCATACCTACCAGGTAACTACTTACCTGTTAAGACAGATCAGAGAGTTTTCTGTGAGGGATGGCCAACAACCACTGTTGTACCTCAGAAACCGGTTTGGAAGTAACACTGATGATGGCTACATCAGAGACACATGGGGCAGCCTTGCTTGCCTTGGACTGTTTTTGTTTATTGTGATTGAGGAAAAGCACTTATTGAACCAACGCAACAACAGACCAGAGGCAAACAACAGACCAGAGGCAAACAACAGACCAGAGACAAACAACAGACCAGAGGCAAACAACAGACCAGAGGCAAACAACAGACCAGAGGCAAACAACAGACCAGAGGCAAACAACAGACCAGTAATCATCGACAGGTGGCTAAACATCAACGGGCTGGTAAACATCGACAGGCCGGTAAACGTGGACAGGCCTGTAGACATAAACATACTGGAAAGCAGCAACAGACCTGAGAGCCGCAACAGATGTAGTCATTGTGGTTATTGTGCATTGGGGCTTTGCTGTTTTTTGATATTCATTTTAGCATTATTAATAGTTTTTTGGGTATTGTTTTTGCAATAATTTTGAAAACCACAGCAAAAATATTGCTACCACCGCCTTAAAATCTTATGAAATGCCATCAAGTCACAACACATGATCTCATGGAGTTGTCCACTCCATTGAAACCAAATGAACGGTCTGTTCACTTTTCACTTTAACAATGAGCACCTAGAACAATGACAGACTCCAATCACTGGCAAAATCATGACAATCAAAATTAGCACCAGTTTAAGTACAGCACTTTCTCCTTAGCCAGGATGAACAACAGAGCAGATGATCAAAAGTAAGCTAAGCGTTTCGCCTGCGTTTTGGTGTCAGTCACTTAGTTTGACACACCAACCACAGGGACAGGGACTTTATGGTGTTTACAGATAGAACAGAGCTCTTTTACTGAGCTGCTGTGGACAGGAAGGGTTTGAGAGGTGTAGGGCAATGCTAACATGCTTGTGATTAAAAGGGCAAATATTAAATCACACATTTCAAACTGTGTGCCATGACAGTCTTCAAGGTTTAGGTCTTCCCCAGTCAGTCTTCCCATTTTATTCAGACTACAGGGCCATCGTAATAAATTCAGTGATCAGAATATCTTCCTAACTAAGAGAGGGGTGGTGATCAGTGAATAAAGGCGGCATAATGTTTGCTTGGACCCGCAGACTTTGACCGACATGGCACAGTTTAATATACGCAGTGAATTTTGCCTGCCTGTAAAAATTTAACATAACATCACATGAGATCAAAAAAAGCATGATAATTTAAATTTTACTATACCATAAAGAATTTTTAACGGTTTGTATTATACCAAAAATCACGTCTGGGCATTGAGAGCTTTGTAGCTCGATTTACAAGACTGCAGTTTGTTAACAACACAAATTTGTCTTCATTACAAATGTATTGGCACTGGGAAAAATGGCATTTACTGTATGACAGCACACTGCTCTAGTGTGGTAGTAAAGCATGTTATAAAATATAATAAAAACATGTAACATGGTCTAATTCATCGTCTGTCTGATAGAGATGAAGAGGAAGTAAGATAATTTAAACCAACAAGTGAAAGTCTGTTTGATAAGGCCAGCCTTCCCAGCTAATGTAGAGTGTAATTCAATTATGGCTGTGTATTTTTTCTGTATTGTTGAAAACTGTGTCTTTATTAAAGTATCATGTATCAGTCAGACCTATGTCATTGATTTTTTTAAGTTTAAGAAAACCTGATGAGCGCAAGTTTGATGTATTAAATCATAAAGACAACTTTAAATATGCTCATTCTACAGACAATTGCAGGAGAGCTACACAGAGTTAAGGATACTACTCATATCTGGTGGTATATGCTTAAAGATTAAATGAGTATTGGTCCATTGTTTTTTACTGCTTATAATTTGAAAATTGTTTAACGAGCATTTTGTGATAAATTAATACTCTTACAGACAAATAAGATTATTTTAAATTTCTTGCACCGGAATTTGTAGTATAACTCTTTAAAAGGGATCGAAAGATCATCTAAAACCACCACATCTTTGGTTCAAGTGATTCGTTGCAGCTATTTCCACCCACATTATGCTGCACACTGTCCAATCTTCAAACCAAGAATGAACAAAGAAACATAAATCAGTATATTTCACAAAGACCTGGACAATTTGCAGTAGAACAATACAAGTAGGGAGAAATGCTGACTATAAAACATCTATGCCGTGTGGTTACAAGTAGTTCGGTGGTAAATAAATACTGGCTAATAATAAGCCAGCCATAACAGCAAATGTCCTTGTTCCAAACCCTGCAGTCCAAAGGATACACTCACTATCAAACCTCCTGTAATTCCTCGTGATGCTCATCACAGTTTCGATTACATGGAAACAATAACTGCCTGCTCTCACATAAACACAGAGACCAGATCGCATAAATCAGATACGTGACGGCAGCAGACGAATGCAGGTGAGCTCCCTTATTTTTCTGATTTGTAGTTTTAGATTTACTGTGACATTACAGATGATTGGTTAATCACTTCAAGTCTTCTTCTTGAGGGTTTTCTCCTCTTTGTTTTACTATCCCTTTCTGTAGAAATATTTATCTTATCTGACTCAAGGGCAACATGATATGTATTTGAGGTTAATTTGCAATATGAGATATTGGGCTATATATAAAAAAAAACTGTCTCGACTGGGATGACTTGAAGCGCATTAGGATCCCTTCCCAATTCTTATCTGACTCTTACTGGTCAATATGAGCAGGAGGGATAATAACAACAGGAATCAAAACCTGTTTCAGTGTTCCTATGGCTGCCTTAGTATTGTGTTAAGACAGACAAGTAAATGCGTCAACCTATGCATTAGGTGTTAGGATACCTATTCATCAACATAAGAACAAACAATATGAGACAGATTCATCACATCATGAAAATAAGCCCAAGTGGCATATGTAACTACGAACATGGTAGAGATTTGGAGGGTACAGTATGAATGAATACTACAAGCATTAATTTTTCAAATATCTATACAGGATCATGAAGATGTCAGGAAGAGTCACGAGATGCTGTATAGCACTGCTCCTTGTCCTGACCTCTGTGTCAGCTGCACGCAAAAAGCTCAGGTCAATCAGGGATTTAAAGAAAATTGACTTTGGCAAATCAGTTCCCAAGCACAGTCTTATGCTGCTCCACTGGTTTGCCAACGCAGTTAACTTCGACAATAACAATATCATACAGCTGACTTTTGACCCGAACAGCGATTATGGCTCACATCATTACGGCAACTATGAGGGACTGTTGGACCCACTGCCTCGAGGATACCGATACTACACTGTTGGCAATCTCAATCAAGACTTGTCCATGTCCATGCAACTTCCAGATTATGTTGTCCATCCCCAAAGGGAGTATTTGGGGGGAAACAGAGACAGGATCATAATCAGAGTCCAAGACCAGAGGATAGACCAAGTGTACATCACACAGCATTATGAAACTTCTGAACATCAGGGGACACCTTATGATCCAGTTCATACCTACCAGGTAACTACTTACCTGTTAAGACAGATCAGAGAGTTTTCTGTGAGGGATGGCCAACAGCCACTGTTGTACCTCAGAAACCGATTTGGAAGTAACGCTGATGATTTCCACATCAGACACACATGGGGCAGCCTTGCTTGTCTTGGACTGTTCTTGTTTATTGTGATTGAGGAAAAGCACTTATTGATCCAACGCCACCAACGACCAGAAGCAAACAACGAACCAGAAGCAAACAATGGACCAGAAGCAAACAACGGACCAGAAGCAAACAACAGACCAGAAGCAAACAACAGACCGGTAATCATCAACAGGTGGCTCAACGTCAACGGACTGGTAAACACCGACAGGCCGGTAAACATCGACAGGCCGGTAAACATCGACAGGCCGGTTAACATCAACAGGCCGGTAAACATCAACAGGCCGGTAAACGTCGACAGGCCGGTAAACGTCGACAGGTCGATAAACGTCGACAGGCCTGTAGACATAAACATACTGGAAAGCAGCAACAGACCTGAGAGCCGCAACAGGTGTAGTCATTGTGGTTATTGTGCATTCGGGATTTGCTGTTTCTTAATATTCATTTTAGCGTTATTAATATTTTTTTGGGAATTGTTTTGGCAATAATTTTGAAAACCACAGCAGAAATATTGCTGCCACAGCCTTAAAATCTTATGAAATGTCATCAAGTCACAACACATGACCTCATGGAGCTGTCCACTCCACTGAAACCAAATGAATGGTTGTCTGTTCACTTTCCACTTTAAAAGTGAGCAACTGGGATAGTGAAAGATGTCAATCAATTGCGAAATCACGACAATCAAATCAATGACAGTAGTAGAACAGCACTTTCTCCTCAGCCAGGATGACCAACAGAGCAAATGAGCAAAAGTAAGCTAAGCGTTTCTCCTGCGTTTTGGTGTCCGTCACTTAGTTTGACACACCAACCACAGGGACAGGGACTTTATGGTGTTTACAGATAGAACAGAGCTCTTCTACTGAGCTGCTGTGGACAGGAAGGGTTTGAGAGGTGTAGGGCAATGCTAACATGTTTGTGATTAAAAGGGCAAATATTAAATCACCCATTTCAAACTGTGTGCCATGACAGTCCTCAAGGTTTAGGTCTTCCCCTTTATTCCCCTTTATTCAGACTACAGGGCCATTGTAATAAATTCAGACATCAGCATATCTCCCTAACTAAGAGAGGGGTGGTGATCAGTGAATAAAGGCGGCATAATGTTTGCTTGGGCCTGCAGACTTTGACAGACATGGCACAGTTTAATATACGCAGTGAATTTTGCCTGCCTGTAAAAATTTGCATAACATCACATGAGATCGAAAAAAGCATGATGATTTTACATTTTACTATGAAATAAAGAAAGGTTTAACAGCTTGTATTATACCAAAAATCAAATCTGGACATTGAGAGCTTTGTAGCTCGATTTAGAAGACTGCAGTTGACAACAACACAAATTTGTTTTCATTACTAATATACTGGCATTGGAAAAAATGGCATTTATTGTATGATAGCACACTGCTCTAGTGTGGTAATAAAGCATGTTAGACAATATAATAAAAACATGTAACATGGTCCAATGTTATATTAGTGATTCACTGCTAATTCACCTTCTGCCTGATAGAGATGAAGAGGAAGTAAGATAAATTAAACCAACAAGTGAAAGTCTATGTTTGATAAGGCCAGCCTTCCCAGCTAATGTAGAGTGCAATTCAATTATGGCTGTGTATTTTTTCCCTATTGTTGAAAACTGTGTCTTTAATAAAGTATCATGTATCAGTCGGACCTATGTAATTGATTTTTTTTAGTTTAGCTTTTTTTTTAAGTAAATCATGAAGACAACTTTAAATATGCTCATTCTACAGACAATTGCAGGAGAGCTACACAGAGCTAAGGATACTATTGATATCTGTTGGTATATGCTTCAAGATTAAATGAGTGTTGGTCCATTGTTTTTTACTGCTTATAATTTGGGTGTTAGGATACCTATTCATCAACATAAGAACAAACAATATGAGACAGATTCATCACATCATGAAAATGAGCCCAAGTGGCATATGTAATTGCAAACATGGTAGAGATTTGGAGGGTATAGTATGGATGAATAGTACAGAATCATTCTACTAAAAATTGCCAATAAAATATAATCAGCTTTTAGCATTTCCATAGACATATGACTGGTAAACCGCAATAAAACACTGAAAGAGAGTACTGCTTCCGTTTTCTGATATACAGAGGGAAGTTTCATTCATAGAGATTTATCATTGAACTTCCTGTAACCACTGCATTGCTAGGTTCAGTTTCATTTATAAGTAAACACTAACTCCCGGCCCTCACCCAAACACAAAGATCAGATGCTTGATGGCTGCAGACGAAAACAGGTGAGCTCTCTTATTTTCTGATCGCTAGTTTTACCATGAAAGTGTTTTTTTGTTTTTTTTACCATGAAAGTGAAATGTGGTTGGTGAAAAACTGAACTTCAGTCTTCTTTGTGAGTGTTGTCACCACTTTAAGACATCAGGCTGTATAAAAAACAGGATTACGATCCTTTTTCGAGTATTGACCTGACTAGGAATACTTACAAGAAGCAAAACCTGATTCAGTGTTTCTGTGACAGCCTGAGTATTGTGTTTAGACAGACAAGTGAATGTGTCAACCTATCTGTGAGGTGTTGGAATTATCTATTCATCAAAATAAGAACAAATATTATTTAAAGATTTATAAAATCTTAAAAAATAAGAATAAGATGTCTCTCTAGTTACACATAGATGTATCGATTGATAAGGTACAGTATGGATAATTAATGTGAACTTTAACTTTTTACATATTTATACAGGATAATGAAGATGTCAGGAAGAGTCAGCAGTTGCTGTGTAGCTCTGCTCCTTGTCCTGACCTCTGTGTCAGCTGCACACAAAAAGCTCAAGTCAATCAAGGATTTAAAGAAAATCGACTTTGGCACATCCGTGCCCAAGCACAGTCTTATACTGCTCCACTGGTTTGCTAATGCAGTTAACATCGACAATAACAATTTCATCAGATTGACCTTCGACCCAAATAGTGATTATGGCTCACATCATTACGGCAACTATGAGGGACTGTTGGACCCCCTGCCGCGAGGATACTGGTACTACACTGTTGGCAATCTCTATCAAGACACATCCGTGCAACTTCCAGATTATGTTGTCGATCCATCAATGGAGTATGAGAGAGAAAACATGGACAGGATCATAATTAGAGTCCAGGGGCAGAGGATAGACCAGGTGTACATCACACAGCATTATGACACTTCTGAGTATCAGGGGACACCTTACGATCCAGATCATACCTACCAGATCACTGTTAATCTTTTAAGACAGATAAGAGAGTTTTCTGTGAGAGACGGCCAACGGCCACTGGTGCATCTTAGAAACCGCTTTGGAAGTAACGCTGATGATGGTTACATCAGGCACACATGGGGAATCCTTGCTTGTCTTGGACTGTTCTTGTTTATTGTGATAGATGAAAAGTACTTACTGAATAAACGCAACAACAGACCGAAAAACAACAACAGAGTGGAGAACAACTACAGACCAGGAAATAACAGCCCGGCAAACATTAACAGAGTGGAGAACAACTACAGACCAGGATATAACAGCCCGGCAAACATTAACAGAGTGGGCGACAACTACAGACCAGAAAACAACAGATGGGAAATCTACAACAGTTTGGAAAACAATAACATACAAATAAATTACGGTCATTGTGCTTTGGCAATCATGTTTTGTTTATTCATTTTATTTTTTGTACTAAATGGTTTGTCAGCATTATTTTTGCCCACTATTGAAGAATCATTGCAGCCGCAGCCTTAAAATTTTAGTGGTTCAATGATTTTCAGATTTAATTCTTTGTCATTGTTTTCATGTGGACAGGAGGGGATAAAGTGAGGGGGCAAGGACACCATGTTTGTGATCAAAGTTAAAATAAACTAACTGTGTGCTTTGAGGGGCTGACACCCAGTCAGTCATTCAACTGAATTCATACTACAGCACCAGAGTCAAAACTCATGCTAGCAAATGTGGATTTAATCTGCTTGTAAAAAATCCAACAAAGATAAAAACAGCAGGAGAGTTTTACAATTTATCATACCAAGAAAGAGGGTTTAAGGGGTGTTCTTCACCAAAAATCTCATGTGGAAATTTTGAGCTTTGAAGCTCTATTTACAAGATTCCAGTGTGTTAACAACGGGACAAATTTGTCTTCATTGCAAATGTACTGAGACTGGCGTTTATTGTATGATAACACAGTGCTCTGGTGTGGTACTAAAGCGTCTGACACAATGTCTAATCTAATATAAAGTCTGACTGTAAATTCATCATTTATCCAATAGAAATGAAAGACTGTAAATTGATTTGATGAATAAATGAAACAAATGAGTGAAAGGCTCTATGGTCTAGGCTCTAAAGGACAGCTTTCACTGATAATGTATGAGTGTACTTCAAGTTAATCTTTTTTTTCCTGTATCGTTGATAAATTTATATATCTTATTTGGTCTCAGTCAGAGCCATGTCATTGTTTTTTTAATTTATTTAAATTCAATAAAACTAGAGCACATGTTCAATGTGTCAACATTAACTATCCTTGTACAAAAAAACACAGAGCCACACAAAGAGTTATGCTTACTACAGGTATCTGGTTGTATATGCTTTAAGATCAAATAAGTATTGGTCCAACATTGTTTTTAACTGCCTATATTGTGGATTGTTGAACTGGCATTATGTGCTTATGTAATAAACCTAGTCTTGAAAAAGGGGTCTTAGTACAAATTCTGTTGGAAAATGGTTGACTAAGACCATTAAAAAAGTTGTAAATATCACCCTTCATGGAGGGAACCATTTGGATAAATTATTAAAGTTTTAAAAAATGGGTAATCCAATGACCTAAAATCACTACATCCTTGTTGCAAATCCGTCAGAAGATCTTTTGTTGCAGCTCAATCCTCGTTTCTCAACCCACAACTTCTGTCAAACTCAAATGTGTATTGTCCAATAAAGGAAAAATGCCAAATACTCCATTATTTTTTATGCCAATAGCGACATTAAAGTGAACAAATCAATTAAATCTGACAACAATATACTGGTCTATATTTCACTACACTTTCAATGATTTCTCAGATTTGGTAATGAAGAGTTGTGACACTGATATGTCTATATAAACTATAGATGACAGTAAATTTAGAAAAAATAGTCTTCAATGGAAATGACAACAACGCTACAATGAAAATAAGAATTTTGTTAAGTAGTGAAAAATGCATAATAATGCAGCCTATAATATATTGATCAATGCTAAATGTATACAGGCTAGCCCCTTGATTCCACTGAGGATGTCTCTGTTACCTGGCATGTGTGATGCTGTTTTGGTCCGTCCTCCACATGGCTTTATATCCCACTGGGAGCGTTTCAGAAGCAGAGCCTCACACGTGCCTGATATTGTTGAGCTGCTAGGATGGTTTGGTTAAGTAGTATATGCATTTAAATAATTTCATTACTTGGCTGTTATAAGTGTGTTTTTTTTATTAATATTTATGACTTTGTTGTGCTGTAGAGCCTGAGTCTACCCAGGGTGTTTTATTTTGAAAAATGACTGGATGCTCTCTGCCTTTCAGCTGTCTGACTTTCTGTCTGGTTCAATGTGCTCTGTGCAGCTTGACACAGTTTGCGGAAACATGCCGCAGCACAGCGGGTGAAAAAACAAGCATTGTCTAGAACAGAGACAAGTGGAATGTGGGGCCAATAATAAGGCAGGCACTACAACAAATTTCCTTGTTCCTTATTCTGCAGTCCAAAGGAAAACACTATCAAACGTGTACCTGCACAGACTAGTTTTTTTACTCTCTCTGTGTACAGAATCATTCTACTAGAAATTGGCAATAAAATATCAGCTTTTAGCATTTCTATAGACATATGACTGGTAAACCGCAATAAAACACTGAAAGAGAGTACTGCTTCCGTTTTCTGATATACAGAGGGAAGTTTCATTCATAGAGATTTATTATTGAACTTCCTGTAACCACTACCTTGCTAGGTTCAGTTTCATTTACAAGTAAACACTAACTCCCCGCCCTCACCCAAACATAAAGATCAGTTGCTTGATGGCAGCAGACAAAAACAGGTGAGCTCTCTTATTTTCTGATCGCTAGTTTTGGAATTACCATGAAAGTCTTTAACAGTCTTCTTTGTGAGTGTTATCACCACTTTAAGACATTAGGCTGTATAAAAAACAGGATTAGGAGTATTGACGTGATGAGGAATACTTACAAGAAGCAAAACCTGTTTCAGTGTTTCTGTGACGGCCTGAGTATTGTGTTTAGACAGACAAGTGAATGTGTCAACTTATCCGTGAGGTGTTGGAATTATCTATTCATCAAAATAAGAACAAATATTATTTAAAGATTTACAAAATCTTAAAAAATAATAAGATGCATCTCTAGTTACACATAGATATATAGATTTATTGGTTCAGTATGAATGATTAATGTGAACATTAACTTTTTACATATTTTTACAGGATGATGAAGATGTCAGGAAGAGTCACCAGTTGCTGGGTTGCTCTGCTCCTTGTCCTGACCTCTGTGTCAGCTGCACACAAAAAGCTCAATTCAATCAAGGATTTAAAGAAAATCGACTTTGGCCAATCTGTGCCCAAGCACAGTCTTATGCTGCTCCACTGGTTTGCCAACGAAGTTGACATCGACAATAACAATATCATACAGCTGACCTTTGACCCGAACAGCGATTATGGCTCACATCATTACGGCAACTATGAGGGACTGTTGGACCCCCTGCCGCGAGGATACTGGTACTACACTGTTGGCAATCTCAATCAAGACACATCTGAGCAACTTCCAGATTATGTTGTCGATCCCCAAAGAGAGTATTTGGGGAGAAACAGGGACAGGATCATAATTAGAGTCCGGGGGCAGAGGATAGACCAGGTGTACATCACACAGCATTATGACACTTCTGAACATCAGGGGACACTTTATGATCAAGACCATACCTACCAGATCACAATTAACCTCTTAAGACAGATCAGAGAGTTTTCTGTGAGGGATGGCCAACAGCCACTGTTGCATCTCAGAAACCGCTTTGGAAGTAACGCTGACGATGGCCACATCAGAGACACATGGGGCAGCCTTGCCTGCCTTGGACTGTTCTTGTTTATTGTGATTGAGGAAAAGCACTTATGGAAACGCAACAACAGACCAGAAGCAAACAACAGGCCGGTAAACATCGGCAGGCCGGTAAACATCGGCAGGCCGGTAAACATCGGCAGGCCGGTAAACATCGGCAGGCAGGTAAACACCGGCAGGCCCATGGAAATAGACAGACCGGAAAGCCGCAACAGATGTAGTCATTGTGGTTATTGTGCTATGGGGCTTTGCTGTTTTTTTATATTAATTTTAGCATTAATAGTTTTTTTGGCATGGTTTTTGCAAAAAAAATGAAAATCACTGCAAAATTATTGCTGCCACAGCCTTAAAATCGTGTGAAACATCAAGTCGCAATCACATGACCTCATGGAGCTGTCCACTCCACTGAACCCAAATGAACGGTTGTCCGGTCACTTTCCAGTTTAACAATGAGCACCTGGAACAGTGAAAGACTTCAATCCCTGGCGAAATCATGACAATCAAATCAGCAACAGTATAACAACAGCACTTCCTCCTCAGCCAGGATTATGACAGTCTTCTTTCACTGACAATTTTTATTTTATACGCCGACTGTTTCTATTCAGTGACAGTAGTTTTCAGATTCAATTCTCAGTTGCTGTTTTGGTGTGGAGGGGTGGGTTTTGAGGAGAGGGACAAAGCGACCATGATAATATGCTTGTGATTAAAGGCCAAATACTTCAAATCACCCTTTACAAACTGTGTGCTTTGAAGGGCTAAGAGTCATTAGGATTTCATTTCTACCCAGTCATCTTTTCCTCACCAAGAGAGGAGGTGGTGATCTGTCAATAAAGGTGGCATAATTTTTGCTGAGACTAAAAAAAACTGCGGACTTTGACCAACATGGCACTGTTTGAAACATCTGTTGTAAATAACTTAGAATGACCTTTTAATTGATTTTGCATTTCATTACAAGAATGGAAGTTTAAAAGGGTTGTGTTTCACCCAAATCTTGACATTTTGATTACTGTACCTCACTGTATTGTATGCTTATGTACTGGTCTGGAATGGTAATAGAACTAATAGCAGATGAAGAGAATGTAAATTTATCTGATGGATAGATGAAGTGAAAGACTCTGTGGTCTCATAAGGACAGTTTTGAGCCTTCATTGATAATGTATGTGCTTGAATTATGGGTGTGTTTTCTTCTGTAGTGTTGGTAATTGTGTTTATTAAACTATAATGCGTTGGTCAAACCCATGTCAGTTTTACTTTACCTTAAGTTCAAGGAAACTGGATGAGCACCAGTCAGACGTGTTTTTGAACATCATCTCTTCCTCATGTTAAACACCCACACCCACATACAGATTAAGCTTTTATCAGCAAGACCAGTTCCATCCCTTGTGACATGCATGAGTCCTTGCTTCTCGCCAAGTCCCAGGCAGGCCTATCAAAAAGGCCTTTATGTTTGTGAGAAATAGATGAATACTGTTCTAATGTGGTGAAACTAGGATAGCACTCAGCAGGCCAGCACAAGACCCAGCAGATCATAAGATAATGAGTCATCATTAAAAACTGTTGCAGACTCAGCTTTAAAGAAAATAACAACCAAAGGTTCCTCTTGAGAGTTATTTAGTAAAGTGCCAGTTGTTAATGATAAACAGTCACTGTTGTTTGAACAGTTTGGAAAAAAAGAAGTCTAAAAGCTGACACCAACTGGGTCAATTTGAAGAGGAATAGTAGTTTGTTAAAAAAGATCTTACTCTAGCCACAAAATCAGATATTTAAAATATAGAGTGGGACATGTTTGTTTTCATGTTAATGAATATACTTAATTAACACTGAAGTGAAAGCAATTAATCACTGGTATTTTTTCTGCAGAAAGGTTTGTTTTCATGCAGTTCACTATGAGCCTTCTGGGACATTCACAGAACCAAACCACATCAAAAATTTGAAAAAAGAGAAGAGTTTTGCGCAGCAAATGACAATTATTTTTTACAACTTACTTCATTATTTATAATTTAGAGCAGTAAATGAATTGCCTTCATATAGGGAATGTAAAAAACACAACATATGATTATTTCTAATGTGTTTATCATTAATGAGCTTTAGATTGTTTTTCAAATAATAAAATTAAATCAAAAAAGCTTCCAACCCAAGATTGGTCAACTTAAAGCCTGTTTTGTGAGACCACCAGCCAAAAAACCCTACAAATGCTTCTTTGAATGTGATATACATTACAACGGGAAACTAGACTTTGCAGTTAATAATCTACAATTAATCAGTAATAAAAAAAAACAACATTCTTTCTCACACACACTACACACCACCTACTACAACGCTTAACCCCCTAATTTGTGCGGCTGTGGCTCAGGGGTAGAGCCAGCGCCTTGTTATCACAGTGTCGCTGGTTTGATTCCCCTGGTCTGCATGTCGAAGTGTCCTTGGGCAAGATACCGGACCTCAATACAGAATTTCTGTAAGCTACTCTGGACAAAAGCATCTGCTAAATGCTTTAAATGTAAATGTAAACATAAGAGCAGATAAAGTATTATCTGTGCCTCCTACTTGCCAATTTAATGCATGACATCCCAGCTCAACAATGGGATTGTGTTTTGATAAACTTCGTATTTTATCTTTTGCTGCTAAATTTAATTTGCAATATTATAATATTAACAATATTATTATGTATATTTACAAGCAACTTCTGAGGCAATTAACACCATCCTATTTCGACCAGTAATACAGAAGTAATTAAATTACCTACTGAGATCAGAAAGTGGTCAGTGTCAGTGATGAGAGGGTTTGGGAGGATGGCATAGGAATGGATTATGTTGATGTTTTCGTCTTGCAATTACTGTGTTGTGGCTCACTTCCACACTCACACACCTCATCTTTACAGATAAAAGCAACAGCTTTCAAATGCCGTCACCTTATAATTATGACAAGTTATGGGAAAAAAGGGAATTGTTGGAAAAAAAGTTAGGAATGCATATTTCTCTACACAGTCATCCTTATTTAACATTAGCTAAGTTTATGCTTGCAAAATAAAAGTGCCTTTTCCCAGATATTAAATCGACTCTGTAATATGCATCATAGCAGCAAAGACAAAACGAATCAATCTCATGGCATTGGACAGGAAACTGAGACAGGCAGTTTACAGAATGAATGAATGCGTGTGACAGTAAACATGAGATCACATCCTGTTGAAACACCACAAAACTGGATACAGCTGCTCATCATTATAGCCGATAAATCAACTGAAACGGAGCATGTCATTACAGCACCTTTTACTTTACAGCTGCCACATAAACAACCAGCTTATCGCTTATCACCATGTTCATCAGTCACTCGTTTTTGGGCAAGAGATTCTTAATCTTGTCATCTGGTTTAGAATGAATGTATATGGTGAATACATGTATGTACATGAGCACAGACACAGAAACATGCAAAGAGTCCAGAGGCAGGTAGATTTCAGTACAGTGTCACATGAGCCCTCAAGGAAAAATCTCATGGGCCACACAAACACACTCTGACAGTGTCCCACCGGATCCAGGGCTGACACAAGCTGCACAAAAGTAAACAGCACAGACATAAACTGGAAACAATCCCAGTTTCCCTTTCAGAAAAACAACAAAATGTTTATGTAAAAATAACTTGAATTTTCCTGAATGTGTGGTGTGTGTACATGTTGAGGAAATGGAAAGTAAATTGTAATTTTGGGAATGCCGTCAAAGTAGTGTGGTCTGTCTGTTTAGTTCTACTCCCGAATGACTGGAGGTTAAAGTGGGCTTTTCTTATTTTGTTTTCCCCCTGCAGACGGCCTTTACAGGAAATCACACTCTTTCCTGCACGCTTTATGTCGCTCTCCATTTTTCCCCTCCTACCATTCTGCCTACTGACACTCGTCTCTCTCTCTCCACCTCCTGTCTGCTCCTCGCATCTTCCCAGGCTTCTTTCTAGCAGGGCCTCCCTCCCTCGACATACAAGGCTGAGCAGGAAGGTGGTAATCTGAGCCGAATGTGGCAGACGTTGAGACTTAATCCTCTCACTTTTTCTTGCCCAATTCTCTTCTGCTGACATAATGCCGCATTTTCGATTTTTTAGCATGCATATTTGCTGACTGGCTCATCAACACTGTGGCTCCTATCAAACTATAGAAAAGAAATATCCTCAGCAAGCAGCATTAGTCAAATTAAATCCCGAGCTGTGTGCAAAGGAAGTGCAGTGAATAGAGAGAGAAACAGAGAGGCAACACGCAGCATAAAAAGTGGAAATTGGAGGCTTTCTATTTTTATGTTTTATGACCTCCAGATTTGGAATGTATCACCTCCCAGCCGCCTACGCCTGGATACAACTCAACCAGTGAGAGGAACCCATGAGCACAGCTGTCTCCAGATAACAGTCTCTCACACACACACACACACACACACACACACACACACACACACACACACACACACACACACACACACACACACACACACACACACACACACACACACACACACACACACACACACACACACACACACACACACACACACACACACACACACACACACACACACACACACACAGCTATGAAGACGAGCCGTTCTAATATGATAAGAGTTAGAGAAAGAAACTGCATAAACAACCAAGTGGAGATTTTGAAATCATTGCAGAAAAAACCAGCACAAATAAACACATATCTCCTACTATTACAAGAACCAGTTCAAAGGTCAAACTCAACTTAAGCCTTCTCGTAAATGTGCAATGATTAATCCATTAATCGACCAGGGGCTTGAAAAGAAATCAGTTCCCAATGATTTTGATAATTGATTAAACATTTGAGTAATTTCTCATACAACAATTTCGAATATTTGCTAGTTTTAGCTTTGAAGGATTTGCTGCTTTTAATGACAATTATGACAAAGTAAATTATGATTATCTTTAAGTTTGGGACAATTTGTTGTACAAAAGAAACAACTTGGGAATTCGTTGAGCATTTTTCCACTCTTTTGTCACATTTGACAGATTAAACAATTGATAGATTAATCGATAATGAAAATAATAGTTTCCTACAACCCTACTTGTGAATTCGCACAATGAAAAGATGAATATATGCCCCTGTGGAACATGGCCTATACTCTATAACTCCCAGCTGCACACATGCTGCAACTCATTAGACTCAAGAAGAAGCAGATGAAATAAACACACTTAGCAATTTTGCTAGTCATGAAACTTTACCAGTAATTCATCTTAATATGCAGAGTTTGTCCTGAGGGTGGCACTAAAAAAAAAAAGGTCATGGAGTAACATTAACCATTAGGTTTCATCCACTCAGGATGAAGAGTATTCTCAGCATATAGTAAAGGTCAGGGGTACATTTAAAGGATTAGGACCACTTTCTTGGAAATAGTAATATCCAGAAAAAAATGTCATGGCAGTTAGGTCAAAAGGTAACCTCAGGATGTATTCACTCTGGACCAAGATGGTGGTTGAACGGACTGACCAACTCTGTCATCATAACGCCCTACTAGATTGGGGGCAAAAGAGTAAAACAAATAAAAATTGTTCCATCAAATCCCATAAGGCTTTATTGTGGGATGACTGGTATAAACACATAACATTTAACAGCCTCATTCTTCCACTCTTGACCGGGTCTACCCGAGAGGTTATCCAGCAGAACAATGACTCACCAGCATGCAGTATCTTACCACAGTTATGGGACATTTCTCTTTGGTTTTGCCTCAGTAAAAACAAACTTATGGTGCACATTACTACAAAAACATTTGACTCTCAGTTTGAGCTTGGCATCGTCCCCATAATACATGTCTGAGAGGTTAGTAAGCAGTGGCCAAAAATCGAAAACTATTTTTGCAATAGATTTTGCATATATTTACATGTTACTGGAATAACAGGTATAATAGTGAGGTATAATTTCTTATATTACAAAAGTACTGCAACCAATGAAAAAGACACAGATCAGTTGCAACCACACTTGCTGTGTCACTAGCATCTTGATGATAATTGATTAAACTATGTTAATGAAGTTCAGCCTCCCCATTCAAAATTAGTCAATTCAACACAAACACCACACCTACAGTGAATGCAACCAGTGGCTGATTCAAGTTCAAGTGAGCTGGCCTATTCAGTTGGATGCTTTGTTACTGCTCTCGAGGGAGCAGCCCTGTGATTCTCATCATCACCCTCCCTGACCTACATTTACAGTTCTTCTAGACTGACAAGCTCACAGGATTCACGCTTGTGCTCTTTATGGTTGATATTGTTACTTCACAGCTGTCTCATATGGAAATTAAAAAAGCAGAAATCCTGAATAAATGCAAAATGTAAAGTCAGTAAAGACTCAAGTGTGTGTTTTAGTGAATATAAGAGCTAATGAATAATGAACTTCAACATGATTTTGAAAGTGTTCCAATTGGGGGAGTCACTAGATTGTGGTTTTAGAAAAAGGATAAATATAGTGTATCTGAATCAAAGTATAACATATGTAGATGTAATGTATGATTATGTGTGTGTGTATCTGCATCTTTATAAGCCTCAACAAGCCGATTGTATGAGTTTGTTGCGAGATAAGGTTAAAAGTCAAAAGGTAGTAAACACAAAGAAATTGTGCTGCAACATGGGAAAGCAAAGATCAGATGATTTCACAACAGTGGAACTGCTATCAAACTGTTGCAAGTCCTTTATTAAGAAAGACAGGGCATGATGAAACGGGACAGAACCAAAATGAGGACACTAAAGTGGCACTTAAATCACCTTAAAAAGACTGTATGCTTAAACAGGCTAAAATGCCTCTTTGAACGGTTCACTTAGACAAACAGTTTAACTGAGCAGGTACTCACTGTCTGTTGGTCTAGCTGTGGGCGTCTCTGCAACAGGCGACTGCACCCTCTCAATCCTCGGCTCTGCCAGGGAAGGCAGGGGAGCACTAGGTGCAGGAGGTGGGTGGTTGTTGTTCTCCACTGCACTGCCTGGCACCAAACCGTCCGGCTGTCTGAAGACAGGCATCTCGGGCTTCCTGGAGGCCCCCTCTATTGGGCTGAAGGATTGAGACGGGGGCTCTGCTCTTCTCTGTGGGGGCTCAGGGATCCTTGACACCGGGGCTGAGGACAGCTGGGCATCCATCCTCCTGGGAGGGGCGGGGGGCTCACTGGGCCGTGTCATGCCGAGCTCTGCTCGTCTGTTTGTGGAGCTGGAGATAGAGTTGGTAGAGCTTTCCAGGGAAGAGCTCCGACTGCTCAGGCTGACCTCAGGCCGTTTAAGGCCAAAGCGGGCTATGCCAGCACTGGGGGAGTTGTCAATTTGTTTAGAGGAGACCTCAATGGAGATTTCTGTGCGGCGGGAAGAGGCTGTGTCAGGGTTGCGGCCAGCTGTTAACTCAATGCGCCTCATACCGGTCTTTGGTGAGCGCGGATTGGAGGACTCGGAGGGTGAAGATCTGGAAGAAGAGTAGTCAGAATTGCGGGAACTCAGGTCATAACTCCGCTGGCTGGATGTGGAGGAGGTGGATGAGCGGAGGGGGTTGGTGGTCCGACGAGATAGTGGAGATGGGTGTGTGGATGAATCTGTCTCCTCCACCTCAAACGACCGCTTCAGTGCTGGGAAACACAAAACATTTGGGGTTAGACAGAACACAGAAGAATCTCTTTTCTCATCAGATACAGTTGCAGCATATGTATTATAATTAATGATCATTTTTAAAGGATTTTATGATTGTCATGCAATACAAGAGGGGGAACTGCATGATAACAGAAGTCCTTGAAAAGTGATAAATCACTTAGTTGTGGCCTTGAGTTTAGTCAGACAAAAATGAATCTCTGACAACTCAAACCAGCATCTTTACAGGTCAGAGGGTTGGTGCAATCATTTTATCATTGAAAGAAGTTGATTATAACACGTGCTTAATTTCATAAAGTAAAAAAACTAAATTGGTTGGACAGTTGTTTGATGTGTAGGAGCAAATAACGTTACACAATGCACCTGCAGGTAACGGTATGTTAGCAATGACACACACGCTAAAAACAACTGAAATGTTTTTATGGAAAATTATTGTGTGGCATAAAATGGCAGCACCGACCCACCACAGTGAGCGTCAACACTTTCACTATGAAGGCAAGTTGGTGAGAAATCTAGTTAGCATCGTTTTAAGCGCATAAAATACTGCAAAGTGAACATGCTAATCTCACCGGATCGGACACGCTTCACATAGCTCGTTAGCATGGTGGTCATAACTTCTAATCCACTCGATGAAAATATTCCTGTATTCCCACCAGGTAGGTTTAATATTTGTGTCAGGTACACACACACACATCTACAAGTGCACGAAAAAAGTCTCTATCTAATCATTTGATCTTACACGGACATTTTCTCCTTCATCTTCGCACACCTGTTGACATGACGACTACTAGTGACCACGCCCCGCTGGCTCTATATAATTGACCGCGTGACCTCCGAGGGCAGAGTTCGTTCACCTGGAAACAAGTGAGTCATCGTTTTTATGATTGACCAATAAGAAGCTGTGGGGAAGTTTTGTAATGGGGTCATATCAAAAATGTATCCTGATGATTTGGACAGATAAAAAAAGACAACATAAATGCCTATGCGTCTGGTATTTGGCTAATATTTTCCACCCATCCAAAGTAAATAGCCTTTTCTGTTTTTGTGGCTTGTAATCTTTTTTTTGTGTTAATGTCATGTTTATTATGCTGCTGATTTTCTGAGGAAAAAAAGTAAACTTGAAAAATGACACCAAACATTTTATAAAATACTAATTTCCACTCTGACCAACATTTCCCCTTCATATCAATTTAATGTGCCAATATTTCACAACCAGCCTTTAGTGCGGGTTTAGTTGTTGCTGTCTGATAGTTTTTTTTTCCTCAGGCCACAGTAAGCTCAGCATCAAATGTGAGGCCGACACCTAGCTCACCTCAGCTCGGCCCAGAGACTGAAGCAGCTACAGACCCTGGAGCAACACGGCCTCTGTCCCAGATAAACACCCGATGTTTCACGGCTGACGGGCCAAGCACCAGCATGGTAGACCCACTTCCTAGAACTCAGTGTTTTTACATCCTTGATACATATTTGATTCACAGTTTTCCCCTTGTATAACTCAAATTGTAAGTCTTTCCTAGACTCACTTTCTGTTTATGTTTTTCAACTTATTGTTTATTATTGTTTATTTTATTGATTATGGGCAATTACAAGACAGCAGTTAATGACAAGTTTTAATTACAGGTCATCAACCCCACTCATAACCAGCTATTTCTAGAACCTCCTTTCATGTATCTGGAGAGAGTAAGTCATTCACATTTATTCTTTCTATGTCTGCAGAAATACTTAATCTCCCTGTCCGAGCATACTGAATAACCAAAACTGTTTAAACCTTTTCAAGAGTACCAATTTCCAGCATCATCTGTTTAAGCTGTGGTATCAAAAGAGGATTCAAGTATCGTTTTTTTATGCTTGTATTGTCTCCTGTTTAAAATTCAGTTATTGTGACAGCCTTATAATGTATGTAATATGTACCATCTATACTACTTCACTTTTCCCCTTGGTATGTCAGGCTCTGTTGTCATGTGTCCTTAAATGTTAGTGTGATGGTTCGCCATGTCCTCAGTAAACCCTCTGAAATACAGTAAACAATAAACCAACATAAAATCCTGCGTGTTAACTGTATGGGGCAATTTTGGCACTTGACAAATGACAGGAAAATGAGAGACAACAACAAAAACACTGTGACCTAGACTGAAACTCTGATTGTATATGCATGTGATATGCATCATGAATTGTTAAATCTTTGACAATAAGCTTTTTGAGTTGCTCACATGGAAAAATGCTGTTTCTTTTGAGAAAACTGGCCTTGAAATGCTCCTGGATGACAGGGTTGTCAGTGTGCTCTGTCTTGTGTCAAGTATAAACACAGGGGTGACACACTAGTCACAATGCGGTTAAATGTATAATTGATTGGTTTTGATGGTCAGGGCTCATCCCTAAGTCAGGATGAGAATGTCTTGCGAATAAGGCCAGGGAAGGAAATGAACCAACAAAGGAGCAGCTAATTTACTGTAGCGTACTGTATGCCCATCTTTTTAGGACACAAGCTTGGGCTGTGAAAGTAAGCAGCAAAAGCACATACAACGTGCCACAGACCACTTAAAGCTGTGTTTGGCTATGAAACTGATATAATAACCTGTTTAGCCTTGGATGTCGCTAACTGTGTGGCATGTGCCTGCTCCGCGGTGACAGAAGAGCCCACCACAGTGAGGTCGTCACAGACAGAGTGGAGACAGAGGCCCTGTCAGTTATGTTTCTATCTCTTTCTCTGTATGTGTGTGTGTTTAAACACAGCTGGAGAGTAAAGCAAACACAGCCCGGTCCTCCCTGGTGGGAGCCAAACTCTCTGCCTCTGTTGACGTCATACCAAACTGCATCCTGGGAGCTGTCTATGTGTGTGTGTGCGTGAATGAACATCGAAGGCCACACATTAATATCTCTCTATTTGTGTTTATGTAAAGAAGGCGGCACCTTTATTTGCATCTGTAGTGTCTCAGTCACTATCAGTGTACCTGTATGTTTGACTTTGTTCAGTTGTGTGTTTGTGTTTGAATGGCTTTAGGTAATAGCTGTACAAGTGGATGTTTGATACTAAGTACAAAACCATTTGATGTCTCTAAGCTGCTGCTCAAGGGGATAGAAGTGATCACAGCTCTTTAAAAAGATAATACTAATGCAAACCAAATGCCAACATCACTCTCCTCTCTCTCTCCGTATCTCTCATTTAACCTGGAATTGAAACAAAATCAGCTCTGAACATTTCTGAACCCCATTCATTTTAGACGCCATCACATATACTGTAAACCTGCTAGCCTAGTAGATGAGTACTGCCAAATAAGGAAGGACCTGCAGCCAAGCACGGTGTTTTGCAACTAACACGCACTGAAACATGGTTAAACTGCCAGAAAATCATATGATGATGCTACTCTGTTCTCCAGTGTTGCATGTAACGTTACTGGATGAGCACCACATGGACATTCTCCGTGCCTCTCTGAGCATGACAGTAGATGAGTTGGATGACGGGTCAACAAGATGCAGAACTGCCTTTTGTCTTCAGCTGTTGAGGGGAAACTGAGGATCACTTGAGGAAAAGTACTAAGCACCCGTACTAAGTATGAGCTGTAACAAATAACGGTATATTACACTTAATCCTTACAATTTTAATTAAAAAAAAATCCAACCATGTTTCGATACTATTAAGTCAGCACTTTATAAAGTGTTTATATATTGTAAACTTTTCGATGTATGTCGAAGAGTCCACCATTCTGCTGGCGTTGGGGGATTCCCAGGAAATGAGGCATGATGCATGTAAAAAGTCATTTTAATTTTGTCACAATCAGCTTCACTGTTTACTGTTCGCTCTCCCACAACCTTATGAGAGCTCTGCGAGTTAATGCTAATTCAAACTTACAAAATACAGAAAGGCTTTTATTGTGAAGCAGTCAGGACATGCAGTGAATTTCTCACCGAAGTAGTGCTGATGGCGCACGTTTCCATCGCAAAACAAGACTGTTTCTTTTTTGTTCTCGGATTTTTTAACTTTTGCAGTCACAATGAACTGCATATTACAAGCTGCAGACCCCTACTTCTAATCAATCTATCAAACAAGTTGTTTGGCTGTACTGTTTTTGCTCTTCTGTCAAAGTAGCTGCTCATGATGCGTTTGCTGCAGCAGTCAATTGCAGGATTTACCTTTAAAATTCAAAATAAAGCTAATTTGACATGTTGAACGCCCAACTCACAACAACTGAAGCCACTCCTGCTCCTACACGCTCTGAAGAAAAAGTGCTGCAGTTCACCCCAGTAGCCTAAAAAGGCTCGGCATGTCAAAATGTGCTTTGGACCACTAAAATAAGAGAATTTGGCCTTCAAATATGGCCTTAAAGCCCAACTCTCTTTCCTGGAGGTTGTCAGACACACTTTCCATTCTCTGATGAAAAAAAAAAAACTCAATGCACAAAAGAAAACCTTTCATCACAGGCTAGTTGTTTTTAGCCATAGCATGGAGTCTGCTGATATGTAGCTCTGGGGCCTTGCCTGGGATCGGCATCGGTGCAGGTTTCGCTCCACGTGTCCAGCAGGGTGGAAAAACAGCTATAAAGCCAAACAAAGACCCGCTGTGTCTGCTCCACCTCAGAGTGAACCTGGTGCTTCCCAGTAGCTCCGATGCTGCTGACGTCATTAGCAGGAAACCTGTCCTGGCTGCTGAGCACCCTGATAATGCTGATAAGGATGGAGAGTCCTATCATCAGCCTCCGTCAGACAACACTTCCTGCCTCAAACACACAAGCTCTATTAATGAGACTCCTCTCGGCATTTTGTCACAAGACTGAGTTTTTATGGTTAAGATCAATAGCACATTAACCATAGTTAAATAGATTAGAATAAAGAGATACGAACAAATGCTCCTTAATTGCACAGTGTCATTGCATTATGGGATACAGCAAACTTTTTCTGGGAGTAGCCAGTCAATCAGAATTAGCCATTATAGGGCAAGCAACCAATGAAAAAGGATCCAAACTGAATTTTACTTAAGTAAAGTTCAGCATGACAGAATCAGCATCAGTTTGTTTTCCCTACATAAATCGTATCCATTCAGCTTACTTTCAAGCCACATTTTCCCTCTGGTCATCCGTGCTGCCCTTACAGCAGCTCTGTGTGCCCCCAGTTTGGGAACAACTGCGCTACTCAGCAAGCTAACAGACTTCCTAGAAAAAAATCCAAGACCACAGCTAAGTGGCAGTTGCCTCATAATAACAGTTTTCATTTGGAAAGGCGTTTGAAAGGTGATCCCTCATCAGATTTCTCACCAAACTGAAGCAGTTTTGTCCAACAAAATAAGACGCTTCACCTAAAAGTAGGTTGTTAAAACTGTCTTATATATGATCAAACTGAACTGGCTGCAAACATTACATGAAACTAACAGGAGGGTTAAGAAGATGTTGTATCTATAATCTTCAATCCTTACTGTTTTATTTATCCTAAAACACCTAATGCCCTCACCTGGTGATTACATTTTTTACTTCTTTTCACCATTGACTGTTAAAACTTGTGCTATGGTGATGGGCTGGTGAGTACCATGCAGGCCAGGCCTGATCTGTGAAGAGAGGCCCAGCTGTGCTCTGATCGACTCCTCCACTGCCTACCCCGACATTTTCACCCACCACAGAAATCTACTCCAGTGGAATTTCCTCTCACTGGACCAGTGAATGCCCTTAACATGCAGACCCACAGCGCAAAAGAGAGGCAGAGAGACTATTATCAGCTTTTTGGTACCATTGATTGAAACAGGAATCAAAACAAGGCAGACATCTGGTTCATGGGGGATTACACTATTTGATGTCTCAAATATAAAGACATTTTTAATTTGAGAAGGAAGCAAAAAAGGCTTTTGCAAGATATGGTCCACTTTGAAGGAGTTGTGAAAAATGACACTATGTGAATGTGTATGTGTGATAATTGTGCTGAGTGGGAAGCCCGGGGTGGCCCGGTCAATGATCTGTGTCGGTTTCTGAGGGTGAAGTCACAGCTGAGGTCATCAACCTCACTGACAAGAAAAATCCTGTTGTCTGTCTCTCTCAGCTCACTGCCTCTTCCTGCTTTCATTCACAGATTAATTTGCACTCACACCGTTCACAACATTCAAACAACTCCATGATCATCAAAGTTTGACTGTATATTGAAACCCTATAGTGTGAAAGATCAAAATATAGATAATATACCATGCATAAATATATTGAATCAGTCATGAAGAAGAAGAGAGTGTTTATATAGTTTGTTGAGGCAAATAAAAATTCCATCAATGAGGACCTTTCTCTTCTGATAATAATTTCTTCCCCAAAACTGTAGCGATGAGTCATTCAGGCAGTGACATGACTGAGTAACATCCATTATACAACTCAAAGGTTTGCTAACATCAGCTACTATACGCTCCTTCTCATACCAGACCAAGTAAGGCTGCAGAAGCAAAAGCCCTGAGTGTACTGCATTAATAAAAGGGTATGTTTTGCTACTTTTCACCTGTAAAAAGAAGATTTACAGAGATTTTGTTCTTACAAAAGTTAGTCACACTTGAAGATCTGCTGTCATGAAAGTTAACTAAAAAGCAAACTAAAGGTCCAAACAGCGTTTCGAAGGATGAATCTGCGTGAAGGTCCATCAGTCTAACAGAGAAAAAAGTTTTAAAGTCACTTTCACAAGAACACCCTCTTGACTGCAGAATTCCCTGTCATCCTTACCCTTTAAGTTCACTAAATATTTTAAAGTGAAACTGGAGTTTTTGAGATTGAAAAAGGGAAAGAAGAAGCAGCAGAAGAAGCAGAAGAAGAGCGAACACGTGGCAAAGCTATTTTGTCGCTGGAAGAAATGATTTACTTTTCAAATATGATCCTTATTGGCTTGTTGGCTGCATCTGTGCCACGCTGTGCTCTCTGGGCCACACAGGGCCATACATCACTGTGCATGGTGGTGACACCAAGGTATTACCACACACTCAGCCCATCCAGGGCCAACACACACCATTGACAATCACAACAGTAACCCATTATGCTGAGGATGTCTGAAAGCATGACTGAGCCACATGGTTAAAGTGCACTTTTTCACCTCTCTTTACTGAATGCCACTTATCTTTCTGCTCTGTTGCACTGTGTAAGCCGGCAGTTTAAAATCCTAAAGACAGGGACAGGGAGGCAGAGAGATCCACCAGTACATACCACAAGCGACCTGGTGTTGACAGAGGAGCAGCTCTGGACAAGTGTGGATGCGCCCCTAATGGCTATGTGTTTGTGAGAGACAGGAGACAGATAGTCAGATAGATAGACAGGTCTGGAGGGGGGGGAGAGGTGTCGGCCTGTCAACCCAAAACCCACCGACCCTCCTCCTCGCATCCACGCCGAGGGGAGAGGGGCTGAGGATGGACGAACCGCTGAGAGAGGAAAGGGGGAAGCACAGCCGCTGGATGAGGAGGTGGAGGAGGAGGGAGGAGAGGGATGACAGGGGGAATCTGTGGGCCAGGGGCAGAGAGATGAAAAGGAGGAGGGAACAGAGGGGGGGAGGTGTGCCAGGTGTTCCCCTCACAGCCGTATGGTCAGTTGCTGTCTCCTGAGGGCTCAACATACAGCTTACACACACCCGCTCGTCTGGCCTCTATCTCGCAGGACAGAGGCTAAATCACTCGCAGATTGTCCTCTGAATGATTCTCTCTTCGACCCATCTCGGACTCACGGATGATAGCTGCAACAAACCCACTCATGCATCTCAACAAAAGTTAAAGAGCAGTGAAAAGCAACATTTTAGCACGATTTCCCTTTCCAAACACCGCAGCTCACCGCAGATGTCAACGAGCCCTTCACACTCACTGTTTTTTTTTTTTTCCAGATCCGCTCGGTTCCAATCAAACATGTGGAAACTATCTCTACTGTCCTCATGGCAGGGTTAAAGAGCGCCACGGCTCCAAGGAGAGACAAGAAGAAGAGAAGCAGTGAAGAGAGGAAAAAAAAAAACTAACCTTCAAAGTCTGATATGATTCCTTCCAAGTGAGCGTTGACAGTGGAATCAGACATTTTGGGGAGCAAGTGTGTGTGTATAGTGTGAGAGAGAGGGAGCAGGGTTCCCTTTCCCCAGCAAGGAAAAGTCTTCCTGGGGCGCAGTCCTGCTTTTAAACAAATCCCAAATTAGGAGCCCGTGCAAGGGAGAGGAGGGGAAGAAAAAAAAAAAACCCACACACACACGAGTTGAGCAGCTCACTAATCCGAACCCTCGCTCTATCTCTCCTCTCTTCCTCAACGCAGCAACTTATTTTTCTCTTCTCCTCCTTCTCAACTTCCAGAGCTTGGAATGAGCCAGCGATGACAACCCCCCACCCTCCCTCTCTCTCTGTCTCCCTCTCCCTAGCTCACTGTCTTCCCTCCCCCCATTTCTCCTTCCCTCCATTCCTCCCTCCCCTTCTGCAGCCGTCCTCTCAGACAGCTTCCTCTCTGTGAAAGGTCTCATTTTTTGACTGGGCTGGTCAAAATTATACGCATGCTACATTCAAACACACTTCCTGTGGGCCTCGGTCACATGACTAACGTGCTTTGGGCAACTGATGAAACACGCTGAGATTGTTTTATACCCTGTTGACTAACATCAGCATCACTTAGAGGACACGTGGGGAAAAGACAGTCACACACATCTTACAGTGGATGGAGGGAAAAGTTACAGAAGATGCATAAATAAATTCAGAGTGGAGACGGATTCAAACTATGGACTAATATGGTCAGGTCAGGCGGTTAGTAGATCGTCTGACATGCTCAGTCGCTCTGGAGGCAGACATCAATAAATAAGTAGCCTAATGACTTAATGAGCATGTGAATGAGCCTCTGTGTGTGGTGGGGGCGGAGGGGGAAGGGTGGACAGGGGCGTTGGTCACAGGCCACGATGGACCACTGCTGCTGGCATCTGCACTTAAATCAACCATATAGCATTGATCATACAGTAAGTACAAACAATAGCTGTAGTAGTAGTAGTGTGTGTTTGTGTGTGTGTATGTGTGTGTGTGTGTGTGTGTGTGTGTGTCAAGAGACTCTCTTCTCACAAAGCTCTTAACTCTCTTTTCAAACTGCAAAGATTTACAGCTTCCAAAATAAGGGCAGCCCTGAGAGACAGCTACGCCTGAGGCCAAAATGAGAAGATACATGACATAAAAAGACAGACGAGAGATTATGGAAAATGATTTTGGTTGTAAGCTGTGATAAATTAGTCAGGCTGTAAAGCAACAGAGGAAAACTTCAGCAGTTGTTGTCCCATGTGTGATTTATAATGAAGTGTTTGGGACTGAAATCCTGCAGGTCTGGCAAGCTAATACAGCCAATTTGTTGCTTACACTGGATTAGTAGTTTGCGTTTTTCTGTTGATTTAGGCGTGTTTACAGATCTTCAACACAGATGTGCACAAGTATACACTAGCTTGTGGATTTAAAAACAAATATGAATCTTTACTGTACTAAAACCTGCATTCTGATATTAATTTTACAGCGCATTTTCCCTGCTATTGAACCATATGTAATGAAAAAAATGCATGAGAAATTCTCTGATAATAAATTAAGTACTGGCTAACATGAAACCATGACATGTGTCTAGAAGTCAGGACAGGTGTAAGGTTTTCAGGTAGCTGCCTGGGATGCCAGTTTCTTAGGATACATGACTTTTGGTTTGATTGTTTTTACAGAGCAAAGTACAGTAGATTTGATGTCTTGTTTAAAAGTTTAAGGGTGGTAAACCCTTATCCAATGTCCCCATCCAGATTTACACAAAACTGTACATAAGAACATCAGAACATGTTCATTGTGTCACTTTCTCCAGCAGGGGTCAGCGTTGCTCCTATAAATAAAACACACGTTTTTAGCAGTGTCACTAGTATACTAGTAATGTGATCTGGAAACAGATAAAGATGGAGACATGGGGGAGAATCCTGCTCCGTCCGGACACACCCTTCAGCTCACACAGCTTCTCCTGCCCAGCACATGTGCGTCAGATTCCTCCACTCCCTGGCACACACTTATATTCGGACACCCAACGAGCCGAATGCTCACACACACACACACATACACAGGCAACAAATATGTGCGTGGCAGATGCGTGCACAAATTTGCACACAAAGCATGCAGTGAGCCCAGCACCCAACCCCGTCACTGAAACACACACACACACACACACAAAGAAAAGCGCACTTCCTTCCACTGCAAATCCTTGCGAGCCTCAGCAGGCCCAGACAGCGCTAATCCAATCTGCTGTAACAACTGTCGCACTGGGAGAGGACTTGAATGTTTTTGGTCCTGATCTGTTTAGAATTTCATCATATCATTGAAGTCATAGTGATCAGTATTCAAGTACTGTGCTTACATATAATTTTGAGGTTGCTTATACTTTTTCATCATGTAGGCAAATGCATTTTACTCCACTTCATTTACTTGAAAACTTAAGTTACTAGTTACTTTCAGATTGCATGCTGCATCAGAGCCAAAGTGGCACATGATGCAGCATGCATTTTTCCAGCAATCAGATAAAAAAAAACAAAAAAACAAGCAAACACTGATTCCGATTATTCAGAAAAAAGCTGATTATTGAATCTGATAATCTTCATAAACTTTCAAGACAGGTCTATTTGTATGGGTGAACTTCCCTTTTACCAATTTAATATTCTTTACTCTTACTCAAGTATGACTTTGGTAGTATGCAATGCATTGCTACTAAAACAGTTTTAATCTGCCATTAGCAGAGCATATGCCATGGAGACAGCATCTGATGGCTTAAATGTTTGTATGACTGTGAAAGGTTATACAAGGCCATGTTGATGCCATATATCAGCGCTGATATCTTTAGCTAATTATGGCGTGAATTCCACACCGCTGACTCTTCTTACTCTTCTCTTCTTTGCTGCATCATGGTTATCTTGATTACGCATAAATTCTTCCAGTCATCACTGATAAAAACTGTGAGATGTCGAAGTAACGCAGTAAACATATGCAGTGCTATTCCGAAAATGAATTCATCATAAGGAGATAGAGACGCTGTGCTATTCTGATTCTAAAACGAGTTTCGACAGGGGTGTATAACTGTAAGTGACGTTAATCCAGAAAATGAATCTCTTGGGGCCTCAGGTTTCCTGTGCAGCGCTGTATTGTAATGTATTTGAATAGGCAGCTGCTGGTGTTATATTGCACTAAAGCACAGAGATGAAGAGAGACAGAAACAGCCGCCCATTGCTTACAGACCACCACCACTCTACAGTGAGGGCTGAAAAATGAGAGGAGCAGAGTGGGAGGAGATGAGGATAACTTCTAAAAACGGATGCCAGCCCAGCGTGGCAGTTGCTAGGGCAATGCCAGGGCAGCAGCAGGTTACAAATGTCAGTGGTCTGTCTGCAAATTAACACACACAAAGACAGCAACAGGTCTGCATGCCTCGGGCCCCACGGTCAGGTCTGTGTCAGTGGACAGACGTCCTGCGATTGTTCAAAGAAGTGTTTTAATGGGGACAAAACCCACATTGGACAGTAAGGTGCAAGGATGCAAGGATACAACTGGACTATTTTATTAAGGACTACAGCTATATCAAAGGCAATCTCAAATAACAATAAAATCAACCATTTATGTGTGGATGCAGGTGAGAAGGAACAAGACTTCACCAACAATTGTGTCAATACTAATCTATTAAACTAAAGCGCTTACATTGGTGTCTAGGTAACTAGGTATTCAGAAAGTTTTTCATAGGTATATG